>JAADWJ010000088.1:0-54916 GCA_023336165.1 Pythium monospermum
CATTTTTTTTTTTTTTTTTTTTGGAGGCGGGACGACCAAGCCGTCAGACAATAGCCTGTGTATAACATATAACTATGCGTCGTAGGCCCGTCTCTTCTTGTGCACAACAATGCCATCTTCTCGGATGCCGACTTTCGCTCCATTCAGCGGATCGGCGACTCTCTCAAGAAGGACACATCAAAAGGATGGAAGACTGGACGATTCGGGGTCGGTTTCAACTCGGTCTACCATTTGACCGACCTACCAGCGTTCGTGAGCGGGTCCCATCTCGTGTTCTTTGATCCACAGGTGCGTTTCTGTGCTGATCAACAATCAGACTTTCTTGCGACACAAAAACCAACTTGTTGGCATTTTTTTTTTTTTCCTGCAGGCATGCCACCTTCCGAATGTGAACCCAAGCAACCCAGGCAAGATGATCAACTTTGTGTCACATCCCGAGTTTGTTGCCACGTACCCAGGCCAAATTGAGCCTTTTCGCGTATTTGGGTGTGATTTTAGCCGACCATTTGATGTACGTTTTACGTTTTTGTTGACTGGATACGGACACTTCAAGTTCTGAAAGTTTTTGTTCGTTTTGTGTGTGTGTGTTGGATCGCTGTAGGGAACGGTGTTTCGCCTTGCACTGCGAACTGAGGAGCAAGCGACGGGAAGTCGCCTGTCGAATCGACCGCAGGCACCCGATCATATGATGGAAATGATGGAAGAGTTCGCGGAATCCATCCATTTGGTGCTGCTATTTCTTCGCAATGTTGGCCGCATCAAGGTGATGAAATGGGAGCAAGGCCAGAGTGAGCCGTCTCTTTTGTGTGACGCATCGATCAGTAACATGACCGAGGAACTTCAAGCGAAACGTTCGCTGAAGACGTCAATGGTGAATGAGCGCCAAAATTTTGATTTGCAAGGCCATATTTGCGACTTCCTTGTGGAAATTGCAATCACCCGGTCTTGTGAAAAACCGGCCGATCTCGTTCGCTATTTTGTGGCCAATCAGTTGGGCGGGGGTGAGTGCTCACGCATTGCCAATGACCCAATGAATGCTAGCCAACGGCTTGTTCCATGGGGAGGAATTGCAGCTCGCATCCCATCCGACGATCCATCGCACGAAGACGAACTTGGACTCGCGTTTTGTTTTTTGCCGCTGCCGACGCATACCTACTTGCCCGTTCACGTAAGTGAGGAAATTCTCCAGTTAATGGAATCGGCGTTGGTGATGGATATTGATGTGGAGGTTTGTCTTGTAGGTCAATGGATACTTCGAGTTGTCATCAAATCGGCGCGACATTTGGTTTGGTGAAGGATTGAGCGGTGACGGTCTTCTCCGTGCTCAATGGAACGAAGCACTTTTGCAACACGTCGTCGCTCCATGCTACGCTCGCACGGCTCTCCTCCTCAAAGATCGGCGACTCGTGCAACCCGAGCTTCACTCTGGTTTGTTCCCTTGTGCAGTGCCACCAGCACCGTGGGATTTGCTTTCGCAGGCGTTTTTCAACCTCGTGCGAGCTGAACCTTGCCTATTTTGCACCGTGAACGGCGGCACATGGGTTCGCCCAACCGAGGCACTGATTCTGAGGCGAACCACAGAGGCATACGATGAATTTGTGTCATTGCTGCTGCAAGATGGCATACCACTGGTCACGACTCTTACGGAGGACATGGAGAATGTGATGGTCAAGTCACGTGCGATTCCTCGGTACTTGGAGCCATCGACATTGCGTGCGCTGTACAAGATCATGACGTCCAAGCATGCTGGAAATCGAGATGCGATCAAGATGCTTTTAGCGTTCATGACTCGTGACCTCAACAAAAGTACAGTATTTGAGCTTATTGGTGTGAATCTACTGCCTCTCAGCGATGATTCTCTGAGCACGTTTCAGCAGTCGTGTGGTCAAGAGAATGTGAGTGCTCTCGAGCATTTGTGCTCCATGGGGTTTTCTAGAGCAGATGCGCGTCGAGCTGTGAGAAAAACTGGTGGCCACGATGTTGAAGCCGCGTTGAATTGGCTGGTATCCGGTGCCAACAATCAGTCCACATCGCCATCAGGCGGGCACACGTCTGGCGAGGGGATGACATTTTTCCTGCCGACTGAGGAAGAGAGACGGATTTTTTGCCTTGCCCAAGCTCAACTTATCGACGTTAATGCCCTCCCGGAACATTTATCGAGGCTACTTTGTTTGACTGAAGCACACCAGCAACTGAATTTGCGCAACATCGACATGGAAGGATTTGAAGAATTACTGTCCGCGGTGTTACCGTCAGAGTGGTTTGGCAAGGCATCGATCTCTTGGACACCTGAGGACTCGTACTATGAAGACTTCAACGAAGAATGGTTTCGACTTTTGTGGCGATACCTCGGCCCATCAAGCCAATTGCGTAATCTCCAGGACAAGTGGCCTCTGTTACCGACAGAGTCTGGATTGGTGTGCGTTTTGAATCCAGCAGCAGGAGTTGTGAGCGCCGAGCTTCTTCCCCCTGGTTGTCTATCCGCACTTACCAAATTGGGCATCCCCGTGCTCTTGAAAAATCTTTTCGCGACCGTGCAACCCCACGTTGACGTTTGGAGCTACGTTCACCAGCCGACATCAGGAGGGGTGTTGTCGTGTTTGACGAAACTGTGTTCAGCGCCCGAGTTGGATGTCAAGACGCGATTCTACAGCATTACATTGACAGAGCGGGAGCAATTGCGTGCATTCTTACTGGCGGATATGTTCGAAGAGGAACTCACGGCGGCACAAAAGGTGGTGTTCTCCAAGTTGCCAATTTTTGAAGGTGTGATCCCGGCCGATCGTCTTGTTGAGTTCGATATAATGTGGAAGCCCAAAGATGATTCCCAACAGGATGACAGCTTGTTTGCCGAGCATGCTCCAGCTCTTGTTGGCTTGCATTCTTCGTCTACTGGAGCGCCACGAGCAATGTGTCCCGGTATAAAATGGGATATGTTGGACGAGAACTTTCTACATGTCCAAGAGCACGACAGAGCCCTGGTCACAGCTCTTCGTCGAGTCGGCGTCCACGTCGTGCCCACGACGAAGTTCTTTGCTGACCATTTGATCCCTCGACTCCAGACTGACACAATGTCCATGGAATTGCGCATCCTATTTATTTGTGATTTGCTTCGAGAAATGAGTGTCTTACTGTCGCGTGACCATGAAGGCGAGTTGTCTCAGTTGATTGAGGCGGCACCAATATTCCCAGCTCTTAGTGGTGAATTGAAGCGGATCGTTGATTTGTTTGACCCCGATATCGACGAGTTCAGCAAAATCATGGACGATTCTTTCTTTCCTGCGTTGGAGCTTCAAGATCCGCAACCACTTTCTGTACTGCGCTCGCTTGGACTGCAGCGACATCTCTCGAGACGCTCGCTCCTTGCACTGGCGTGTTCAATGGAGAATGACCAGTCCAAGCTGCAGCAGGAAGCTCATTCGGCGAGAGAGCGCGAAGAACGAACAGGAGCCTTGAAGGAGCGCGCTACGGAGTTTTTCAAGTACGTCGACGCCCATGTTGACCAATTGATAACTGTGTCCACGCAGAAGCAGCAGACACCAGCAGCTAAGAAGAACATCAAAATGAAGAGCATGAAGCTGTGGCGCACACTTGTGGGCGACGGAAATGGCAATGGTGGCAGGCAAGACACCCGCCAGAACTTCCTGGCCAGTGAGCAAGCGGAAGAGATGGAGCGGAAGGCTATCGAACAGCACGAGATTGACGATTTTGTTGCGAAGATGAACGTCATCTCGTGGGTGCCAGTGTCCCACGAGAAACCCCATCCGTCGTTTCCGTGGTACAAAGGAGATGCGGACGTGGTCGTAGCTTCACCAGAATCTGTTCGGCTATCCAAGGATCGTGGGTTATGTTCGTCTGAGCGTTATATCCTCGAGAATTCCATGTCGTCATCGCCTACTCTTCGTCAATTGTTCAAGTGGCATGAACCGGTTCCCGTTGAAATAGTCGCCAAACAATTGAGAGCGATTGCCGTCAACTTCAAGGATGACACGCCAAACAGTGCACGGTCGCAGGTCTTATGGCCGATCATGTATGAGGTATATTCTACTCTTTCGCGGTTCTTTGAGTCGGAAGCGAATCAAGAAAAACGAACCGCGGTCCTCGCGTTATTGAGCAGTGATCTGACATACATCATGGTGAGTGGGCGCTTCGTAGCGCCCCATCGTGTTGCACTTAGCACCCGCGTGAATGCCGAACCGTATTTGTTTGCCGTTCCAGGCGAGCTGGTTCATTTTCGGCCGTTTTTGAAAGCGATTGGTGTACGCGAGCGATTCTCATTGATCGACTACGTCGATGCGCTGGCCGTGATGCACGCAAAGTCCCAGCTGCCTCTTCCTTCGGCAGAGAATGGTGATGGTCTTCCTCTGTCACAAGACGAAGTGGTAGCTGCCATCGGATTGGTCCAGCTGATCAGCGACACGCTGTCCCATCACGGCGATTATGAGCTGTACGCTCCCGATGCGAACGGGGTGTTGACGCGCACGGTGCACCTCACATACGACGATGCTCCCTGGCTGAGTAAAGGCGACATTGACCTTGTCTCGCTGCGTTTTATTCATCCAAAGATTTCAAATGAAGTGGCAATGAAGATCGGCGCCAAGTCGCTACGGACAATTTTGCTCCATGCCAACCAGCCGGAATCACTTTTATTCTCAACTGGGGGTGACATTGAAGCGTTTGGCCAGACAGAAGCATTGACGAAGCGGATTTCGCACATCCTTGAGCAATATCCCGATGGACCGCATATTATCAGCGAACTGATTCAAAACGCGGACGATGCTGGAGCGACACGCGTGCGTTTGATGTACAGCGATCACACCTTCGGTTCATCGTCTCTTCTCAGTCCAGCCATGGCCAAGTGGCAAGGACCCGCACTTTACGCTGTAAGTTTTATCCCAGCATGCGCCTAACTCTTCACCTACAAAGCCGATTTAACCACTGTATCTGCCAAACAGTACAACGACGCCGAGTTTCAAGACAGCGATTTTATTAGCCTCGCACGTATTGGGCAAGGAGCAAAACTGCAGAAAGTGAACACGACCGGGCGATTTGGACTGGGCTTCAACTCGGTTTATCACTTCACGGATCTCCCAGCGGTTGTGTCGGCAGATTCTTTAGGTACGTATCCTTCGTGAAGAACACTTGGGTTTGGTGGCGCAGCCTAAAAATCTCCTGGTATTTTTTTTTTTTTTGCAGTAATGTTCGACCCACACGCCACACATTTACCTGGAATTTCTCCCGCAAATCCTGGAATTAAAGTACGCTTTGTGAATTCAACGCTGCCAACGCAATTCCCCGATCAATTTGAGCCTTTCAAGATCTTTGGATGCGACATGAAGAATCATTTTCATGGCTCGCTATTTCGATTTCCATTGCGTCATGACGCCCTCGCTGGAGCAAGTGAAATCAAGCAACGTGCATACACAAAGCGGGAAATCTTTGGTTTGTTTGAGAGTTTTCGAGAGTCGATCTCAGATGCAATGATCTTCTTGCGGAATGTTCGTACGGTCGAAGTGATGATACAAGGAAAAGATGGTGCGCCACCGGTTCTTCTCTACAGTGCCGAAGTGCCCGAGACGGATCGTGGTGACTCGTGGCGTCAAATCGACCGATTCATTTCTGGCGGTAGCGATGCGTCGACACGGCAAACAACAACCACGTCAAAGCGAGCGTTCTACTCTCGACTTGCCCGCACGGCCGCCGAGGATCTGCCATCTGTGACCCAGATTATGAGTGTGTACACATGCGAACACGTGGATGTCGCCTCGATTCTTGACGCGAGGCGACTTGTTGATGAGGAAATTTCAGCCAACTCTGACGCGAATCAAGTGATGACACGCAAGGATGAGTTCTTGGTGTGCAACCAGATTGGAGGCGGTCGGGCGCGGGAGATGGCGTGTGCACCTGAAAACGAGAGTTTAAAGCTGATTCCATGGGTGGGTATTGCTGGACGTCTGGTTGAAGGCTCGTCGGTGGTGGACGGACGAGCGTTTTGCTTTCTTCCTTTGCCTGTGCGAACAGGGCTGCCCGTTCACATCAATGGATACTTTGAACTTTCATCAAATCGACGCGACATTTGGCATGGCGATGACCTCACAGGCGATGGCAAGCTGCGATCCGAATGGAATGCGAGACTGTTGACCGACGCGATTGCTCCAGCGTACGCGACGTTCTTGGTGGAAGCAAAGCGCTTGTGCATTGAAAGAAACAGTCCATCGACGTATTTGACATTGCTGCCTGCGAAGCTTCCAGCGGCACCATGGGTGGATTTGGTGCGTGCTCTCTTTGCTATTGTGCGCGACAAGCCAGTTCTCACCACGAGCTCTTCGGCGCTGCACAACGTCGAGAAACCGATCAACCCAGCGGCATGCGTGCTCGTCGACGAGAGTGTGCACGATTGGCAGGTTCTCGAAGCAGCCCTCAACACGGTAAATCTGGACACAGTCCGTGTGCCGACTCCTTTGCGTCTACTGCTCACTGAGCTCAATGCCGTGTATGGCACTTTCACTCCCGCGTTTTTCCGCAAACTAGTTCAAGTGGGTCGTTTGCTTCCCGCGTTGGATGTCACCAAAACAACGAAGGTTATCCAGTTTTGTCTCTCGGATGCCCGTGATCCGTCGGCGCGCGCCGAGTTGAACGCTTTGCCTATTGTGCCTACGCTTGATTGCTCGTACAAGCCACTCTTGATCTACGACGTCGTACCTGTGGATCCCGTTGACTATGCGTCGACTCTTTTCTTTGCGAGTGACTTGGAAGCCCAACTTCTTGGAGAGTTTCTCGACCATCTGGTTGATTACCAGTACAAGTCAATCTTCGACGAGATACCAAATCTCACCGCGATGTCGAACCTCTTCGCGATGGAGTTCAAGGCTTTCTCGAAGTGGTTTTTGCCAAGAATTCTTCCTGCGGATTGGGTCAAGAGCAGCAACACGCGAGATGTGGTTTCTTGGGAGCCTGGCATTCAAGCGCATCATCCATCACAAGACTGGCTACGATTATGGTGGGAATACGTTGATACGTCACTGGTTGAAAATCCAGGAAGAGACTTTGAAGGAGCAGTCGAAGATGCACTTCGACGATGGCCGTTCATACCTGTTGTTGTCACAAACGATGACTCCCAGCATGTTCTCATCCGACTCGGTGATAATTCCAGAATGGCCTTGATCCCAACTCCAGAATATCCCTTCTCCATGGAAACGATGGTGATTCTACCGAACGTATTGACAAAACTCGGTGTCGCAATGATTGATGCATCAGTATTGAAGGGAACTCGAGCTGTAAGTTGGCTGGTACAGCACTCGCTCTCATACAAGCTCAATCTTGATGGCTTCTTGTCAGCGCTATCAAATCGCCTCGTTCGCGAGCAACGCGGAGTTGACAACGCCGACAGCGTGGCGTCATTGTTCGCTGGTTTGGATGACGAGGAAATGAAGACTCTGGAGCAGTTTGTCTCCAGTGGTAATCTCTGTGATGTGAGCGATGAAAACCTCGTCTTGTTGCGGAAACTCCCGATCTTTCCCGTTTATTCAGGCGAAATCAATTTCAGTGGCGAGATTCAAGTCGCAGAAGCGCGGAAGCAGTACCGCTCGATTGACAGTGGCTCTGTTGTTCCTGGGGATGATGCCAATTCGCTCGTGCTGAACTCGACGTTCTTTATCGCGCCAAGTGGAAGTCTAACGCGTGCTCTCTTGCGAGATGCACAAGTCGACGAATGGCCGTACACGAAAATTCTGCTTGATCACGTATTTCCTCGCCTTCACGAGTGGGAAATTCATGGGCGACGTCAAACGATTTTGGATTCCGTCGTTCGTGATGCTTTGATGGACCTTCCGTTCCATCAACGCCAAGACTCGCGATTCCGTGAGACCATCAAGTCGCTGGAGATTATTCCATCTACAAAGAGGGTGCTTCGCCGCGTCTCCGATCTGTACGACCCAAACAACCGTGACTTGGGTGCACTTGTTGGCCCCAACAGCTTGCCGCACGAGTCTTTCTCGACAAGCGAGATGGTTGACGTCTTGCGGTCGCTTGGACTGAGAAGTAGCCTGTCGTGCCATGCAATTTTGGAAAGCGCGCGATCCGTTGAAGCCATGGTCGCAGAAGCCGAGACTGTGGCATCTATTCGAGAAGATGCGTGGAACAAAGCCCAGAGTTTGCTCAAAGTCGTGAACCGGTCGTTTGACGAGATGGCTTTGGTATTCGTTCAGCCAACTAATGCCATTGATGGGGAAAGTCCCACCACTCACGCTAATGACACGCTGGAGGAGATTGTGAGCAGTTTGCGCACCACCAAGTGGCTTCCCGTGCATGCAGATCCGTTAAAGCCACTGATGCCATGGCGACGGGGCACGGAAGGTGCGAAAAAGTTTGCGTCTGCTGAAACCACGCGGCCAGAGAATGATGCGGTGCGTATTGGTCATGATGTCATTTTTTTTTTTTGAAATACTCACACTCCCGTTTGTGATGCTTGCAGTGGATGTGTTCGCTCACTTGCGATATTCTGAATGGACAACTGCGCTCCGAAGTGTTGGTGGCTGGCTTTGGCTGGGACTCATCGATCGACTTCACAACCGTGGCTTCTCAACTCGCTGCTATTGGTGACAGCTTTGTGGGCTCGGAGCGATCGATCAGCAGTCCGGAAGTGAAGCACCTTCTTCAGGAGACCCAACGGATGTACACGCTGTTGGACGATGCCTGTACAAGTGGTGAAGAAGACGATCTGCTGGTGGTGGGACAGATCTGTCAGGCTCTTGGCTCATCACGATGGGTGTGGACGGGAGGTGATTTTGTCGGTTTGCAACAAGTTGCGGCGGAAGTGACAGCGGAGCTGGAGCCTTTGCTGTTTGCTGCGCCTCCAGATGTATTGGTGCCACGGTCACTGCTGACTGTGTGTGGCCTGAAGCAGCATTTTACTCCCGTGGACTATTTGTTGGCTTTGCGGTCACTCTCGGAGGAAACTGATGGTGCGGTGACGGAAAGTAAAACGGCGACCTGCGTCAAACTCCTGGAGCTCGTGGCATGTGCTGTCCGTGATGGCGGAGAAGAAGTGACGGAATATGCGACCAACAATGACTTCCAGCTCCTCGACGAACACGGCCACCTTGTTCCTGCTCGTGAGCTTGTTGTGGACGATATGGAATGGGATGAATCATCAAAAGTCCGTCGTGGTTGGAGATTTGTGAACAAGCGCGTTTCCGCTGAAGTCGCGTTAGCTCTTGGCGCCAAGTCGCTGCATTCCACGTTCGCCGAGACGTCTGTGACCAGTACGCCGTGTAGCTGCCCGTCTGCAGAATCGCTCACGAAGATCCTACCTAAGCGCAATCGATGGTTTGAAGGGTTCTTTACGGAGATGCTTCTTGCAGCGGAACGCCTGGGTGGATCTCAGGTCGATTTCTTCATTGACTATCGCAAGCATCCATCCCAGCGAGTCATCCACCCGTCTTTCCAAGTTCTCCAAGACGAAGCAATTTGTGTGCATATCCATGGATTGGTGCTCACTACGAACGACGTGAATCGTTTTTATCGCGGTGAAATCTCGCGTGCTGGGTTCCTTGCGGGTTTTGTCTTTGCGGATTGCCTTCAGATTTTGAGTGGCAACGGTTTTTACGTTCTCGATCCAGCCAGCAGTTTTCTGCCTTCGACGCAAGTCACCAACTCTGGCTCCTCCAAAGGATCGGCTCGTCGCTACGATATTCTTACAGAGGATTTCATGCGCTATCCAGACCAGCTGCTTCCATTCTGCACGTTGCCATCTTGCCCAGGGAATATTGGCAGCAATGGGCCACAAAGCACGCTCCTTCGCTTCCCATGGCGAAAGACAGGGTCAGCGTTTTCGGATTACACACTTTCAGCAAAGGTCGCCGGAAAATTTGTCGAGTATGTCCAACAGCAATTGGCTGAGTGCCTAGTGTTTACTGAGTCGATCTACCGTGTTTCGTTGACGAGTGTTGGTCAAGGATCTGAGTATGCTGTCCACGCGCACGGAGAAGCTACAGTGGAAAATGCAGAGAACACACTGCAACGTCGCAACGCCACACGTCAAAACAACGAGTGGAAGAAGAAGTTCTCGCTGCAAAGCTTTTTCCGCCAAGCAATTGTCCCAGAGAATCAAATGGAGTTTATAATCAAGCTCGAGATCGAAAACAAAAAGGTTCGCGATACGTGGCTGATCTCGGACAATATTGGTGCGGGTAGAAGTCGTGATTTAGCAAGCACGCCTGTCCACGAAGTGCTCCAATCGACGCCGTTTGTGAGCGTGGCGTGTCGGCTTTTCCGCGAAGGAATCGTGATCAAGCCAATTAAAGGCAAGTTGTACAAGCTCGTGGAGACAATTCAGGAGATTGGGTTACCAATCCACGTGACTGGTTGCTTCAAGAAGCACCTGAGCGACAATAGCGTTTCATTTGATCCGAATACGAAGTCTGGTATGAACGACGAGCAAGCGATTACAGCACATTGGAACCGCGTGTTGCTTGAAGACGGGGTCGTTGAGGCGTACTGGAAGCTGCTGCATCTCGCGAAGCGCAAATGTGAAAACACGGTTCCGAAAGCGTTCTACGGTTTGTGGCCGACTAAGATCCAGGTACCATCATCACGCTGTATTTCTATGTATTTGATGGATACTAATGCTTCCTGTTCTCCGTAGGCGTCAAATGCACTGGCCTTGCAAGTGCAATCGTTTTTGTACCGAAAAATTGGTGCCGAGGATTTCTTCCTCTGCACAGACGGCACCTTTCGATCATTGAATGCGGGATACGTCGTGGATCTCGCTGGGATGGATCTCCAGGTATGAGTTTTTCTCCTTAACGATGCCTCCTTTCAGTGTAACTCTGACATGGGTGAATGTCCAGGTGGTTTCGTTCGCGCAACTGCACTTCCCATCATTTGACCTCCCGACTGCCATTATTGACGACGCACAACGCCTTCTGTCATCTCGCGTGTTCTCGTTGTCACCAAGAGTACTCCGCAAGTTTTTGCGCAACGTGCGCTCGTCAGATATTGGCACCAGCATGTGCCTATCGCTGCTCGAGTACTGCTTGAGCGATCTCACGTTCCCACTTCCTGGCGAAACCCACTCGGTGTGGTCCGAGTTTCAGCAGCTCCCGTTATTACCACTTGAAGATGGAAGCATCGGTTTGCTGGGCACAAACCAACGTGGCCGCTACGTGCTGGGGTCTTTCAATCAAATCCAGTTGCTGGCACCCCTTGCGCACACGTTTGTGTCTCTTGAAGCACGCCAGCGCCTTCACGCGTTCTTTTCGGATTCTCGATTCGTCACTCAAATGGGGTTGAGCAATTTTTCGATCAAGACGTTGTCGGACAATATCCACCTCGTGCTCCCATCTTCGTGGAAAGATTCCGTACTCATTGACTGGAAGCCGAGCGTCGAGCCAGGACACGTCAGTCAAGAGTGGATGTATCGGTTTTGGAACGAAGTTCGATTTGAGCGCCGCTCGTTGGCTTATTTTACCAGATGGCCTCTCATCCCAGTCCAAGGTTCTCGATTATTATCCTGCGGCAAACCAGACGCCGCGGTTTGCATCTGGGACAGATCTATGGATCGCAACCTGCGTGAGCATGTGAGTGGGCTGGCAGTTGAAGCGGCTCGCGCGAATGACGAGAAGCTGGCTGCGCTTGATCGCGAACGAAAGCATTTGAAGGAACTGGCGACACAAAAACGAACTCGAGCAGAGGAAGACGTGTCGCCCGATGTACTCGACGCGGAGGATGGCGAGCGCGTAGACCTAGTTCTTGGCGACTCTGTAGAAGACGAAGAAACCAAAGAAAGCGAAGACGGCGTGGCCACGGAACAGCAAGTAGCGGCGACTCCGGATGAGAATGTCATCGGAGACGATGTGGACACTCCTGTGGAAGATGGTCAAGCACATGAAGATGGCGACGACAGGACCCCGCTTCCCAACGGAATCATCCACGATTTGGGTGTCCCAGCGGCTGAAAATGAGGTGATGAACGCAGCGGCCGTGATTGTCGATCCACTTGTGGTCGAAGCCACGGAGTTTTGCACGCGTGAAGTTCTCCACAACCTACTTGCTCAGCTCAACCTGCCCCTGCTCGAGTTAGCGTACTTGGAGGGCCAGGAAGTAGAGATCATCCCATCGTCCCGTGACGTTGCGATTGCCGTGCTCGATGGTATCTGCGCAAGTGAGGCAAGCATCCTGAAATGGTCAGATCTGTCGCCTGCCGACGCCACGTTGCTGGCCGAGTACTTTAGCGACCATGGGCAACGCCATGGTGGCTTCAATCGGATGCATATCGACAGACTCAAGTGGCTGCCGCTGTATGTGAACATTTGTGGCGTACCGTGTGGGCTGAATGACCGTGAACACTTCTTGGTTCCTGATGCGATTGATCTGACGGCAATCCCACTACCGCAAAGCGCCAAGGAGCGGTTCCTTCAAGCGAATCCGCGATTAACGGCATTTTACAGAGAGCTCGGTGTGACCGAGATGAGCTACCCCAAGCTTTTGCTGTTCCTGCTGCCTTCTTACGCTCAATTGCTACCCGACCAATGTGATTCGATCCTCGCCCTCATCAAGCAACATTGGCAAACGCTTCGCGGCGATGCGCCACTCGTCACTGTACTTCGTGGAACACCGCTGTTTAGAAGTGCGGATGGGTCGTACCACTGTGCGAGTGCTTTCCTTGACCCTCGCAACACAGCGCTCAAAACCATCTTCGCGGGTGTGGACGCAAGCTTCCCATGTGAACCGTTCCAATCATCCACAGAGTGGCTGGATCTCATGGGTGAAATCGGGTTACGCTCGGAGATCACGGTGGAACTCTTCATTGAATGTGCGCGCCGGTTGGAGGCAATGTATGCAAGCAAGTCCAGTCTCTCCACCCAAGATGAAGCCGTGATCAATGTGCTCCACGGATATTTTGTTCAGAACTTCGACAAGTACGATCGCTCGCGGGTTTTTTTTGAGCAAATTTCCACGATCCAGTTCGTTCCTGCGACGCGGTATGCAAATGCTGTGGTTGGCCGAGGAAGCGACGGAACCAGCGCGTCATTGACAATGCAAACGGTTCTTGTCACTTACGCTGAGTGCGCTACGCCAGACGATCAATCGCTCGTGTTCTCGACAATGCCTGTTCTCACAACGGCAGCATTACCGTCACGAGTGCTGTGGAGTCGACTAGGGCTACAGTCACCACCGCCGAAGACGGCCGTATTGCAGCATTTGTACCACATGGTCAACCAAGCTGGGGCTGGCTCCATTGATGAATCGTGGCATTTCTTTGTGCCTGTCGCGGAGGTGTTTCAGCAAGTTTTCAAGTATTTACAAGACCATTGGGACCAACTAACGCAGGAGGAGCGCTCCCGATTGACCAACAGTGCGATCGTACCAGTCGGATCGAGTCTCGTAAAAGGCAATCGCTTGTTCTTCCACCTGGCAGAGAACCTCGCACCGCTCATGTATGAAGTCCCTCGCGTCTTTGGTGCGTACGACAGACTTTTCAGACACATTGGTTCCAAAGACTCACCGGAAGGAGAAGACTATGTTGCCTTACTGCGGGAGCTGGCTGGTGAATGTGGTGACCATCCGCTCAATTTGAACGAACTGTACAGTGTGACACAAATCGTGAGTCTTTTGTCGGACGGGTTGGCGGAACAGACCAAGACACTAGCGGTTGACGCACTGCAGTATTTGTACTTGCCAACATCTGAGTCCGTCATGCGACAAGCCATTCAAATGGCCCACAACGATGCACCATGGATTTGTGCTCGTGTCGATTTGACTGAGTTGCAAGTTGTTCATCCTCGTTTGAGTCCAAGTCGGTGTGACATTTTAGGTGTGAAAGGAATCAGCCAAGTCGTCTCGGAAGAGTTAGAGTTTAACGAGTTTGGTGGGAGCCAGCAGCAACCGCCTCGTGAGATTCAGCAAATGAACGAACTTCTCACGTCGCAGCAGTTCGGCAATGGGCTGCGCACAATCATTAGCGTGCAGCAGCAAAAGACATCGGTGGGAACCGATCGCGTGCTTGCTGATTTCGATGATCTCCATCGACGCATCGTGGACTTGGGCTCGTACCAAGTTCGATCTGTCGACACTCTGCGGTCACGGTTCATCGCCACGCTTGGCCACCCACCGCGTCGAGTCAATGTCACCAAGGCATCTGCAGCGACGGGCAGCGTTTCCTTTGTTGACACAAGATTCAAGGTGATTTACGTCGCTGTAAAGACACTGGAAGCCACGCGAGGCGTTCGCTTGACTCAAGTTGTGGCGAGTTGCTTGAACCAACTTCTTGGTGGCTTTGTGCAAGATGGGTCAGCGATCGAGTCCATTTTGAGCTGTGACTTGTCCGCCATTCCACCATTGTTACGGTTTTTGAATATCCAAGAAGACCCTGAGCTCATTGCGGAGAAGCTTCGTGGTACGTATGGCGAGTTGCTTTGTGAGAGAGACTTGCAGGGCGTCGAGTTGTCACCACTGCGGTTGTTCTACGTTGGTGAACTTGTCGCGATTGACCACGACGGCGGGCTGCGATATGCCAAGATTTTGACCGAGAAGCGTTCAGCGATGGGTGGGATCAACCAATTTGAAGTTCGTGTTCGTCAAGCGGAAACCAAGTGGTATCCATCGACTCAGATCTACAGTTTCAAGCCATCGCGAGGTCACCAGCGATCATCTCAGGATCAAAGCCAAGACTTTGTGGATCGACTTGCGCTCCACACCAACAGCGCATCTGCAGGGAATCAGGAGATGGCTACCACACCATCACAACTCCCGTCATCCGTGGTTGCTAGTCGCATGGATGGGGCAGCTCTTGTTGATTCGCCCGCCGCAGTTCCTCCACTGACCGTCGTGTCAGCTGTGAATGATTTACTGTCCAAGCTGAATTTGTCATTGAACTCGACGTACGAAGAGATCATCGCGGAGAATATCCGACTGCAAAAGCGATTCGAGCAAGCTGAAGAAGGTCGTCGTATGGCGACAGCACAAGTTGAAGAAGCAGTCCGCAAAGAAAAAGACGCCCAGGAATCTTTGATTTGTGCGATTTGTCTTGAAAACAAAGTGGATCGCGTGCTCATTCCCTGTGGCCACATCTATTGCAGTGGATGTGTGGCCCAATTGCCGCGTCAAACGTGCCCAATTTGCCGCCAAACTATTTCGGCAACCTCTCTTTTTCACGTTCCCTCGTAGATTTTTCGCGGTGCTATTGGAATGTCATGGTGCAGTTGGACTGCAATACAGGCTGCATTTTCAATTTTGATTTTCGCTCGCATAATTTGAATTTCTTTGGAAACGGAAATACCGTGTACTGTAAGTTGGCCAATGTTTCCCTAGTTACCGTAAAAAACAAACTAGAAAATTCCACAAAACGGATGTCAGTTTTTTCACATTCACTTTTCAAAAATTTGTCACAGAAACAGCCAATCAGTGTTCGCCACATTGGAGCTGGTTCTCGCCCAGCTTTTGGCGGGTTCATATCAAAATCAGGAAAACCCGTCCGTTTCAACCTCTGAGCAAAAAAATAGAGAACTGCAGGCGAAGTGGGTGGGTTTTCCTTGATTACGCGGGTCTTGTTTTGCGATTGAAGCGAAGAGGCGGTCCGACGATCAGGCGACGGGTTGTCCTGTGCAGAGAGAAACGACACGACAAGAACGACCATCACTCTCGGGTCGACCCAACGGGGGAACAACAAACGCAAAAGACAAAAACCACCACCGCCTTCTCCCAGTCGAGAATTTTCGAAAATTGTTTCCACCACACAAAGGGAAAGGGGGGAAAAGGGGGGAAGAAAAATCGAGACTGATCCTTCCAACAACACAAAAGTTTGCCCCCACTTTGCCAACGCGGGTTTTGCGATCCAGAAAGGGGCGGGCCCTTACAAATTTCAAGTGAAAACAAACATTCTGCGTTTCCGCGCCATGGGTTTGTTGTTGGACCATGCATCTCCAACAATCCAGGAACGCGCCAAAGATGCCAAGATCCATATTGACGACGATGGCCACCACCATGACCAGCGCGGTTCCCCAAAGCAAGACAGCGTAGAGTCGCGTAAGCAAGTGAGAAAACCAGAGCCTGTGGATCCCGTGGATCCCGTTGATGTGTTGTTCCCCCATGAGCGATCCCCTGACGCCTCTTCAGGTCTAAAACGGTCAGCGTCATGTGCGCTGAGCGGCGACGAGGACCACCATACTGGCGGGCTTCTTGATCGGCCATGTGATAAAAAGCTGAAGCGTGACGACCATTTCAATGAAGCAGGTGCCGCCAGTGACACCCCGCTTTTGCGGCATGGTGAGAATGGAAATATTAATACCGGTTCCAGTGCTAATATCCCCCCATCAACTTCGCCACAATTGCTTCTTTCGCCATTGGATGTCGCCGACAAAGACCAAATCCAACAGCATTTGCGCGATGTGCGCCGTGAGGTGTTCTTGCGGCCCATGATCGCGATCGTCACGCGGCTCATGTTCCACAAGTACAACCACGGACTCTTCAACGTGCGCGTGGACCCGGTGGCGTGGAAGATCCCACACTATTATGAGATCGTCAAGAAGCCCATGGACCTCGCGCTTGTCAAGACCAAGTGCCTCCACTTGGAGTACGCCTCGGTGGAGGACTGCGCGGCCGATATCCAGCTGGTGTTTACCAATGCGTGCTTGTTCAACCCGTCGGGGCATATGGTCCATGAATGTGCGTTGCTTCTCCACAAGGAATTTGACGCCGAGTATGCGCGGTACCAAGCCAAAAAGGCCGCACAGGACAAGCGTCGTGATGACCATTCGTGTCCGTCCTGTCTCGCAAACGTGTGTGGCATTTGCTTGGAGAAGTGTATCAATTTTGAACCGCCTTTGATCATGTGCTCGGGCCCATGCAAGCAACGCATCAAGCGCCACTCGGTGTATTACAAGACCCACGACCGATTGAACTATTGGTGTGCCAAGTGCTACACGACACTGCCAAAAGTCGTGACGCTACCGCAGTTACCACAACCGCCTCATCCGCTACATCCACAGAAGCAGCAACAAGTTTCACCTCAGCAACAGCCCCTTTCCAAGCAAGAGCTTGTGAAAGCCAAGTTTGTGGATGAATTGACCGAGCCCTGGGTGCAGTGTGATTCCTGTGATGGCTGGGTGCACCAAGTTTGTGCGCTTTTCAATGCCTGCGAGAATGTCGGCAGTGATGACGTGCCGTACTCGTGTCCGCTGTGCCGGCTTGAGACTCTCGAGAGCCAAGCCAACAGCAACAACAGCGCAAGTGATCAACTCGTGGACCAGAGCTATTCTTTGTCCTCCTCCTTGTCCTCTTCATCTTGGGATTTACTGGATGCCGTGCCCAGTGGCACTTCGGTGGATGAGTTTCCCCAAATGAAACGGGGCATGCATCGAGATATCATGCCATGTGTCGCTGGCTCTCATAGCCCCATTGTCAAGCGAGGCAAGCCACAAGTGAAAGAGTTTGCGCGCGTCGTCTTGGGGTTTGATGGTGAGACCCAACGGAAAGTGATGGATTACCTCCAGTCCGACGACATTGAAGCAGCCTTTGGCAAAAGCGGTGCAGCCACGGCCACGGCCACGACCGCAGCAACGACGATGACGACGCCATTGACGACAAGAACGCGGGCATGTCTGAGCAGTTCCCAATTGAAATCGTCTCGTCTGTCCACGTTTATGCAGCATTGGATCCGCCGTTTCTTGGTGGATGCAGGAGAAACGCAAGTCGCCGAGTCGATCGTGATCAAAGTCGCGTCTTGTATCAAGTCGCAGGCTGTCATCAGCCCCATCGTGCGGGAACATTTCCAGTCCGAAACGGCTCAGTACCCAGAGACCATGGAGTACACGTCTAAGGCCATCTTTGTCTTCCAGAAAATCGACGGCGTCGAAGTGTGCATTTTCTCCATGTATGTTCAAGAATACGACAACCAGGCGGCCGTCGTAGCGAACCGCAATCGCACGTACATTGCCTATATCGACAGCTTGGTGTACATGCGTCCTCGCCATATCCGTACAAGCCTTTTCCATGAGATTCTCATCTCGTACCTGGGCTTTTGCAAGCGCAAAGGGCTCGAGTATGCTCACATTTGGGCATGCCCGACCACGCGAGGTGGTGATTTTATCTATTGGTGCCACCCATCCTTCCAAAAAAATCCAGGCAAGGACCGGTTGTTGCAGTGGTACGTGGCGATGGTGGACAAGGCCAAAAAGGCCGGTGTGGCTTATGGCTATGAAGATTTGTATACGACCGACTTTGCCGACTTGGAAGCCAAGTTGACAGCGGCAAGTAGTTCGGAATTGCCTCCTTACTTTGACGGTGATTATTGGGCCTCCGAAGTCGAGCGGCTCCACGCGAACCCACCGAAACGGGGCAAATTGTCGAAAGAAGCTTACGAGGAAAGCCTCGGTGGCGCCAAATTCCGCAAAAAACTCACGGAATCGGTCAAGATTTCGCGCGAGTCTCTTTTCGTGATCGCGCTTCAACCCAAGTGTGGCTCGTGTGACGCGCTGATGGTGAACACGCTGTATTGGAGCACGACGGTCAGTGATGGCGATCAAGAACAAGAACAAGGACAAGAACAACAACGTGCGTTGTTGTGTGTTGCGTGCCACCACAAGAAGTGTGAGGAAAATATGAACAGTGGGGAAGACGGTGTTCAGGTCGAGCTGCCACCTATGTTTGCTACGGCCTCTGAGCTCCCGAAAGACGATGAAAACGGAGACGAAGAAGAAGACGAAAAAATTAGTTGCCCATTTGTGGACTACCGCGCTGATTTGTTGAAGAATTGCGAAGAGCGGCATTACCAGTTTGACAGTTTCCGCCGTGCAAAATACTCAACGATGATGCTTATTTATCACATCGCAACGACCCAGCAACGCGTGACCCACTGAGACAAGAAAATAGAGAGTGAGAGGACGACGATGACGACCCTCTGCCGACCTGTCTGTCTGTGTGTGGCGTTTGTATGTGTCAAGAGAGAGGACGTGTGGTGGGAAGGGGGGAGAACGCGACAAAGCATGTGTCGAATGAGGTGGAAGTAGTAATAGTTTGTAGAAGAAGAACACCCACAAAACAAAACAATAGTGTACCATGAGAAAATAGATCGTCAGAATAGGAACAAAATAGTCACACACACACACACAACAAAAAACAAATATCACAAGCGGATCAGCTCCCAAAACCCCAAACCCCAATTTTTTTTTTTGATTTTTTTTTTGAAAAAAATAGAACTGTTTTCAGTTAGAAAATGGGTAATGGAGCCGTGAGCGCCGACGCCGTTGGATCGGCCGTGATTTTTTCCTGGTCGAGCCATTTTTCGTATTGTTGGCAAAATTGGGCTTGTTCCAGTGAAAGTTGATTGAAAAACGTCGCCACGCGGCCGCCGTCGACATCAAACGGCTGCTGTGCCAATTCTTTATGGGCTTCAATGACCAGCGACGCACCGGGCGCGAGGGGCTTGGCGCTGATGGCTCCTCCTCCTTCCCAGTAGTACTTGTGGTGGTACGCTTGCATTTCCCCAAAAACAAGCCGTTCGATCGAGTCTGGATTCGAAGCGGCTAGTGCTGCTTTTGCTGGGTCCTCGTCTTCGTACTCGAGCCAATCGTCCTGCAGCTCCGGACGCACGTACAAGTACACGTCCGTGAGCAAGTGGAAGCAAGTGTACTTGCGCACCCACTACATCAGAAAGAATAAGTAAATAAACACAGTCAATAGCCACCACAGAAAAATAATAATACGATGGGCTGTTGACAATATTAATACCTGGTGGCCAAGGTATTTGGCTTGGGACTTGACAAGCTTGAGCGCGTACAAACGAGGCACGGCAATGTTGAGCGACACGACACGCTGTCACACAAAAAAATAAATAAATCAATAAATCAATATTTATATGAGATCATTCATACTTCTTCAAGTCCAAGTATTAAAGTTACCTTGAGCCACACGATCGACGCGGCTCGACACAAGGCGTTTTTGATCACATTCGGTTTCCGCTTGGTCATTTTTTGCAAGATTCTCAAAATGCTGGTGATCGTGCGGGTCGATTGGATCGCAAATTCATTTTGCTTGTCATCGCTTCGGATGCTTTGCTTGCGCAAAATCTCATTTTCCAAGCCAAACAACCCCGAGTCCATGGTCGTCACGGTATTAATACTACTACTTGTGGCCGTCGTAGAAATAGTATTACTATTCTCAGCGCGTGACACTTGCAAATACGTCGCCAAATCTTTGTTCATGAATTTTGTCAAAGTGGTCAACAAATTGGCATCCAAAAAAAAATGCATCACGTATTCGCCCTTACACACATGGCTCAAGCGAAATTGCTTAAAGACCAGCAAAATCAAAAGCGTCGACAGATCCAAAACGATGGTTTTCTCTCTCAAAATCCATTTCCAATACCCGTTTTCACCATTGGGATCTGCTCCTCCAGAGGCACCTGGACCTGCGCCACCGCCGCCCCCATCGTAGTAGTCCGTGCCGTACGCTAATTGGTCGGCTGCGGATGGACGTCTTGAGTAAAAAGTCTTTTTATCACGTGCATTTAACGCGGATCCAGAGGATAAAATCACCAAATTCGATAAAAAACTCGTAAAATCATGCATCCGCGATAAAAACAAGCGATACATTTCTTCACACCGAGATTCCCATTCATCGTCCAACGTATCCAATGATGAGCCCACCAATTGGATTTCACTGGAAACTTGGCTTGTCATTTCATGGTTTGGCACGTGGAGATATTTGAGATGAATTTCATTTCGAATTTTCGTAAATTTCATTTTTTGCAGATAAAACGGATCTTGTGGGTCCAAAACCGTTTTATCCACGTACTTCAAAAAGCTTTTACACGGTGTAAGTTCTTTTTGTTCCGCTTCGATCCATTTTGGATCAATGGCCTCTGGATTTGCCATTTTACGAACCAATTTCAGCTTGTCAAGTGCGCTTGAATCACCTAAAATGGCACAAAACCATTCGTAAAACAGCAATAAAAGCCGTTTAATGGGGAAATTAGGCAAAACATGGAGTTGCACGAGACAGTCCATGATCGCGACCAGTGTATACGATGGGTCCCGTACACCAATCACAAAAAGTTGCCGTTCAAACGAAGACGCGGTTGTTGTGTTGCGATTAAACACAATCAGCAAGTACATGAGCACCATATTATGGTGCAAATCCTGGATCATGGCATCCAACTTTTCAATATCCAGATGCTGGAAATTGAGCGAGCGAAACGCGTAAAGTGCGCGGTGGAATTGGCTCGCAAACACTGTCAAAGCGCCACATTCTTGAAGCAATTCGTTGTTGATCTTGGCGGCGTCCAGTTGCTGGATTCCTCCCCCTCCTGTTCCTGTTGTTGCTCCTGCTGTTGTAGTAGACGGTTTGGAAGATGCACTTCCGATGGTTCCTTCGGCGAGCAAGACAAGTTCGCGTTTCGCCTTGTACGTGGTGTCCAAATGGCGCACGTGGCAAGTGGAAACGTTTTCCATTTGGGTCAACAAGTACGAAACGCGTTCGCGGCATTTGCGCCTGGAGACCGTGATCCGCTCCCATACACGCACGGCCTCCAAGTCGATCTCTCGGTCGATGGGCTCTTCACGCACATAGTGGCAATAGAAATACGCGAGTTTCTCCTGCAGAGAAAGCTGCTTGAGTTGTTGCTCCATGATGATGGTGATGGTAGTTTTTTTGGAGTTGGGAAGGGAAGAAGCACTTCATGTCACTATGGCGAGGTATGTGTGGGGGGAAATGGGCACCTTCGTGCGACATCCCGTTGGGGCAACCTTCAAGGCACCCATTTGATGACGAGGATGACGTCGGGCGATGCTGAGATCATCCCAAGCAGCGTCGATGTCTTCCTCTGTCACATGGCGGTGAGCGACGAGGTTTGATACAGTGGGAACGTGGCTGGGTCATTTTTTTTTTTGCATGTGCACACTCATTTGAGCTGTTCATTGAAAACGGGCAATGGCAATGGCGAGGAGCCATCGAAATCGTTGGGTGTTGATCGCATTTTGTATTATAGTTTGCAGTGAAGACACCTTGTCTGGTGGGTGGCAGAGCGCAGTATCATGACACCGCTTCTCAAGAGGTGTTTTAAATTGCTCCACTCTGCTCAACCCCAGCAAGCTCTTCATGACGTCACATGTCCCAGGCGCAATCGCCAGATGGTCTCACTCCAGTGCGCGGCGCGTCGACAGCTCTCTGGTGCTCTGGTGGTCGAAGTCAGTTGACAAATCAAGATACGCCAACGCATCAAGTCGCACTACTGTATACACTGTATACTATACACTGGATACTTTTGCCTTGACCGCCCTGCTCATCAACATCAAGGGGACAGCCAAGCAACCTGCAGTTGTCATCGCTGGAACAATATCAAGCACACAGATATGCTTGATCAAACTGGACAATTCTTGGCGTCAGCCGCGGATTCAAGATCGCTGACGTGCTGCTTTCTTCGAAATCCAATGCAAAATCGCCCTCATGGAATTCCCATCGACGACGCGTTTTCGATTTGCCATCAGGTCCAGTGGCTGCTTGGTCATTGTGGGTCCACTATTGGGAGCATCGATGTGACGTCATCTAAACCTAACCTTAGGTGACGCTCCACTTACTTGGTCAAAGTATTCACACAGAGTGATTCTCAACCTTGAAGATGGAGGTGCTCAATGCCACCGCGTCATTGGCCCCCGGCTGCTTCATCACCCACACACAAGAAACGGTGCAAAAAGTTGGAAGAAGAAAATCGTTGGCAGATCGCCAACAAACCACCAAGCCAAGCCAAGCCAACACATACACAGCACCAAGCCAACATAACACAATTTGCGTCTCCATCGGATCCAAAACACCACCAACAAAAGTGCAACGGGAGAAGAGCAAAAGCCTCCTTCCATAGACATCAACATGGCAACGCAACACAACGAGGAGGTGTCCACGTCGACCACAGTGACGACGACGACGACGACGTCTGCGGAGACGACGACCATGTCCACGGCAACCGAGATGATGGAAACCCTGCTGCACAAGAACATGAATGATGGCAAGTACAAGTTTGTGATGGAATACGGCGGCCAGGCGTTGCCGTACTTTGATGAATTGATCGGACTCAACAACGACCACGGCGATGCGGTGCAAGTCTTCATCCAACAAGTCGCCGATGCGCTGTTGGTCGATTCACGGTCCGAGGAAGCCACTTCGTCTTGTGCATTCGAGGGCGAGTTGGATCTCAAGGCGTGGCTGAGCGAGACGACGCCAGCGCCACCAAAGGAGAAGCTCAGCCGCGCATTCTACAGCTACCCGCTCATCGCGCTCACGCAGGCCGCCAATTACATTGCCTTCTTGGACAAGAACGCACTCCGTCATGAGCAGGTTCTCACGAACGCGACGGCGGCGATCGGCCACAGCCAAGGTGTCGTGAGTGCGGCCGTGTTTTCTGCCGCCAAGACCCAAGAAGAGTTCGTGGAGCTCTCCATCGCTGCGATTCGTTATATGTTTTGGCATGGTCTTCGTGCACAAGAAGCGTTTATCGATTTGTGTGCGAAAAACGACGAGATCCTGGATGCGTCCAGCTCGACCACACCGATGCTCGCGGTCATTGGACTCACGAAGGCGCAAGTGCTCAAGGCCGTGGAAGTGACGCAGCGCCGCACGCAGCGGAAGGATATTCAAGTGTCGCTTGTCAATGGCAAGACCATGTTCTGTGTCACGGGCTTGCCATCGACACTGGAGCTGCTCAAGCAAGCGCTCACGGGTATGATGGCCAAACCAGATGAGAACCAAAATCGTGTGCCTCATTCCTCGCGCAAGCCCACCGGGTCGTTGACGTATCTGAATGTATCCTGCGCGTTCCATTCCGAGACGCTTCTCCCAGCCAAGGCGCGCATTCTTCAAGATATCACGCGCGTGGGGCTTTCGATCACTGGCAAGAGCCTTCACGTGCCAGTGTACAGCACGGCTGCGGATGGCGCCAACTTGCAGTTGCGCGGCGACGACGATATCTTGGCCGAGCTTGTCTCGATGCAGCTTGTCGATGTCGCCGAATGGACTGCGACCTGGAAGCACCTCGCGACGACCCACCGCGATGCTACCCACGTGCTAGACTTTGGGCCCGATTTTGGCGCGTCCAAGCTGTCGTCGTCCATCGCGGAAGGGCTCGGGCTACGTGTCGTGGCTGGTAGTGTCAAGCACACTGCTCTCGTGGCTTCGACTACGTCTTCCTCGGCGCCAATTGTCGGCCAAGCCAGCTTTGCCGCTGGAGAAGTGGCAACTGCGTTATCGTGGAGTGATGTCTTTGGCCCACGCACGTGTCCAACGACTGGCAACCTGACCAATAAGTTTACTCAGCTGCTCAAGAAACCTCCAGTGATGGTGGCTGGCATGACGCCCACGACCAGTCTCGGTGGCATCGATCTGGTCGCTGCGATCCAAAACGCTGGCTTCCACGGCGAACTCGCGGCCGGTGGCCTGTCGCGCCCCAATATCTTTGAGGCAAGCGTGAATGAACTCGTAGAGAAGATCACGCCAGGTCTTGGCGTGTCGATCAACATGCTGTACCTCAACGCCAAGCAGTGGGGGTTCCAGTTCCCGATGGTGCTTCGCCTTCGCAAGAGCGGCGTGCCCATTGAAAGCATCACGATTGGTGCCGGCATCCCGACCAAAGACCGTGCGGTGGAGATGATCGGTGAGTTACAAGCTGCTGGCATCAACGTGCTTGGTCTCAAGCCCGGCTCGGTGGAAGGCATCAAGTCCGTGCTCGAGATCGCCGCTGCTGTCCCAACCATGGACGTCATGTTGCAATGGACTGGTGGTCGCGCCGGTGGCCACCACAGCTTTGAAGATTTCCACCAGCCGCTGGAAGCCATGTACGGAGCGATCCGCCGTGTGCCAAACGTTTTGCTTGTCGTCGGCTCGGGCTTTGGCAACTGGGAGGATTCTCACCAGTACATCACTGGTGACTGGAGTGTCGCGCGTGGCCACCATGCGCGTATGCCCGTGGATGGTATCTTGCTCGGTTCACGAGTGATGGTCGCGAAGGAAGCCGCGACGGCGACCGAGATCAAGCAGCTCTTGGTGGATACGCCTGGTATCACCTCTGAACTGGAGTGGGAGAAAAGCTACGATGGCATCGCTGGTGGCGTCGTCACGGTGACCTCGGAGCTTGGTGAACCGATCCACAAAGTCGCCAACCGGTGCAGTTTGCTCTGGCGCGAGTTTGACCAAAAGTATTTTTCGCTGCCCCGTGAAGAAATCGAGCTCGCCGTGCGGCTCAACAAGGATTCGATCATTGAACGCTTGAATGCCGACTTCCAGAAGCCATATTTTGGCTGCAAGATCGCCGAACACGGCGAACACCCACCGGCCGAGTTGGAAGAAATGACGTACTCGGAGGTGTTGATGCGCATGATCGACTTGATGTTTGTCAACATCCCTGGCCGCCCTCGCCGGTGGCTTCACGCGAGCTTCTTGGACCGCGTCGTCAAGTTCATGGCGCGTACGGAAGAACGGTTCCGCCGAAAAACCGTGGGCAATGTCTTTGACGTGACGCCACTGCGCAATGAACCGCGCAGCACGCTGCAAAAATTCCTTGCGACGTACCCAAACTCGGTCACAACGCTTTTGTCGGTGCCAGATTGCGACTTTTTCTTGGAATTGTGCCGCAGTGGAGGCAAACCGGTTAATTTTGTGCCGATCATTGACAAGGACTTGAAGACTTGGTTCAAGAAGGACTCGCTGTGGTACTCGGAAGATTTGGACGCCGTGCCAAACCGTGACGCTCAGCGCGCATGTATCTTGCAAGGCCCGGTCGCTGTGCGCTACAGCACGGTCTGTGACGAGCCCGTGGGCAAGATCCTCGGTGATATCGCGGAAGGTTTCCGCCAGGTCGTTGAGAAGTCGACGGCTTCTCGTGGTGTGGATGTAGTCACAGTTGACAAGAACGTGTCACTTGACAGCATCACTGTCACCACCACCGACGGTGTCCATCACGTGACTGTCAAGAAAGATGCCGAGACGTTGCCGTCCGTGGACGAATGGTTGGCGTTGCTCAGCTCGTTGGCGTGTAGTGACTGGCTCATCGCGCTTTTGTCATCGACGACTGTCAGCCAAGGCCGCAAGTGGGTCAAGAACCCGCTCCGTTCACTGTTGGCACCGTTGCCCAACCAAAAGGTGGCGATCACTGGCTCAACGCTGGAAGTGTTTGACGCTGGCATCATGGAAGGAGCTGTCATTCGCATTGTCAAGTGTGACACTTTCATTGTGGTGGAGCTCGCGGAAGTTCGACCTACGACAGCCGAGTTGAATGGCGATATCGTGATGTTGCCACTCAAGTTCACTTTCAATGGCGATCTTGTCTGTTCGATCAGCGAGGATGATGTCAACTCGATTGACCGCATTAAGTCGTTTTACGCACGTTTCTGGGTCGCGGAGCAGGGCAAAGAAGAGGCGACGTGCAATGCCGCGTGTCAAGACTCGGTACATGCTACGTTTGTCGATGAAATCATTGTCAGCAGCTCGGATGCTGCGTCGTACAATGCTGCCTTGGGGCTCAGCGGTGCGGACAGCTCGGTGCCGGCCGACTTCTCGACGATCGCGTGCTGGAAGCCGCTCATCAAGTCGGTGTTCACCAAGGAAGTGCAGGGCAACTTGCTGGACTTGGTGCATCTCAAGCACTCGTACAAATTGCTCGGCGTGGCAACGAAAGAAAAGGATTTGTTCCACGTTGGTGATGAGCTGGTGAGCGAGAGCAAAGTGTCAAGCTTGCGGATCATTGACAGTGGCAAGGTCGTCTCGGGTGTCGCGGTGATCTCGCGTCGCACGCTCAACGAGTTGCACGAAGTTCTTGAGCCCATGGTGGAGTTGCGCAGCGAGTTTCTCATTCGTGGCCACTTTGACGACTTCAGCAGCACGTTCGCCGTGGAAGACGACGCTGATATCGTGACGCTCGCACGAGCTACCGAGTTGGAAGTGCTCAAGAGCAAGTCGTGGTTCCGCGTGTTGAGCAGCGCGGCTGTGCTTGCCGTTGGCGACAAGCTCGAGTTTGTGAGCACGACCAAGAAGGCGTTCGAATCGGCCACGACCGTGGCGTCTCTTGAAGTTGCCGGTGAGGTCTTCAAGCATGCGTTGGGCTTGCGCACCAAGATCGGAGACGTTTCATTCTCTGGTAAGGGAGTGTCGGTGAGTCCCGTGCGCGCTTTCATTGGTCAGTGTGCGCAAGGTGCCTCGAAGGAGACCCAGCTGAGTGACGGCGGGTACACGCTGCTTGAGAAGCCGTTGGAGATCCAAGTGCCAGAGTCAGCGCTGGACTACGCGGTCGCATCGCGCGATTTGAACCCGATCCATCGATCCAAGTATGCCGCGATGATTGCCAACCTTCCAGGTGGCAAACCGATCATGCATGGCATGTGGACAGCCACCAAAGTGCGCGCCTTGCTGGTGGAGACGTTTGGCGGCGAGATCGACTCGAACGTCGTGCGATACGATGTCAACTTCGACGGTATGGTGTACCCAGGTGACAAACTGTTCGTGCAGGCGCGCCACGTCGGCATGGTCGATGGCCGCAAGATCTTGTCGACCGAAGTCGTCAACCAAAAAGGTGAACGTGTCGTCAGTGCGCGTGCCGAAGTGAAAGAACCTGCGATGGCATTTGTGTTCACTGGCCAGGGCTCTGCTGAGGTGGGCATGGGCATGGACCGGTACAAGGATTCGCAAATCGCTCGCGAGGTCTGGGACCGTGGTGACAAGCACTTGCGCGATACTTTTGGCTTTTCGATTTTGGATATCGTTCGCAAGAACCCATCGTCGATCACGGTGCATTTTGGCGGCAAGCGAGGGCGTTCAATTCGCAACAACTACATGGCGCTCAAGTGTGAAGATGTCGTGACAGGGGAACTTGCTCCATTGCTGCCAGAGATCAATGTGCGCACACAGAGCTTCACGTTCTCCGCGCCAGAAGGTTTGCTATTCGCGACCCAGTTCAGTCAGCCAGCGTTGGTGTTGCTGGAGAAGGCGACATTTTCGGAGATCCAAGGCGCGGACTTGATCCCAGACGATTCATTTTTCGCGGGCCATTCGCTTGGTGAATACGCTGGTCTGAGTTCGTTCGCTGGCGCTCTCGCAGTGGAAGATGTTGTGGAAGTTGTGTTCTTGCGTGGTTTGATCATGCAAAAGGCGGTCAAGCGCGATGCACAGGGCCGATCCGACTACGGCATGGTCGCTGCCAACCCAGCGCGTGTCGGTACACACTTCACCGAACCAATGATGCATCAAATCGTCGAAGGCATCGCCGAAGCCTCTGGCAAGTTGCTCCAAGTTGTCAACTACAACGTGGAAGGGCTCCAGTACGTTGTCGCAGGTGAAAATGTCAACTTGGAGGCGTTGTCGCTCAGCTTGACGGCGATGAAAGCGGCCAAGAAAATCGATGTCTCGATGATCGTGAACGACGCACTCGTGCAGGCGCAGTCCAAGAAGGATAAGCTCTTGGAAGCTGGCAAGCCATTTGTGGTCACACGTGGCTCGGCGACGATCCCTCTTGTCGGCATCGATGTGCCGTTCCATTCGCGTGAGCTTCTTGGTGGTGTGCCAGCGTTCCGTACGCTGCTGCGCTCCAAGTTCGACCCACAAGTGCTGGAGCGTCAGTTGCCTCTTCTTGTGAACCGGTACATTCCCAACTTGGTCGCGATCCCGTTCTCGATGGAGAAATCGTACGTTCAGAAAGTGTTTGACGCGACCAAGTCGCCATACCTCGCAGAAGTGTTGGATCAGATGCAGTGGCAGTTGACCACCACGGCGCAGCTCGCGCATCTTCTTGTCGTCGAGTTGTTGGCGTACCAGTTTGCGTCACCCGTGCAGTGGATCAAGACGCAGCAGCACCTCTTCTCGCTCAATGGTACGGGTGTGCGTCGCTTTGTGGAGATTGGCCCTGCTGCCACGCTGACCAATATGGCCCAGCGCACGCTCCAGTTTGGCAAGTTCCCAAAGCTGTCGCGTGACATCCTTTGGTACCAGCGTGACCGTGACCTTGTCCACTTTGAGATCGAGAGCGAGTTCCCATCGGCGTCGGACTACGCGCGCAGCGTCGCCGCCAAGATCCAAGAAGTTGCCGTGCCGACGACTGCGGTCGCGACGGCTGCTGCACCACCACCACCGGTTGCTGCGCTGGCGCCGCCTCCAGCTCAGGTCCATATCCCAGCTCCTATCATGCAAGCTGCCAGTGCTGCTCCACTTCAGGATGCGCCAGTGTCGGCGATCCATGCGCTGCGCGTGCTGCTGGCCGTACGCTTGAATAAGGAATTGCCTGAAGTGAGTGTGGACACCGACATCAAAACTCTCTCGGCTGGCAAGTCGGCCGTGCAAAATGAGATTGTCGGAGACTTGGAGAAGGAGTTTGGCAGCGGCGTGCCGGACGGAGCAGGCGAGATGCCACTCAAAGAACTCTCCGCCAAGTTTGCTTCCTACAAGGCGCTTGGCAAGGTCACCAGCGGGTTGATCTCCAAGATGATTGCTAGCAAAATGCCTGGTGGGTTCACCATGACCAGTGTGAAGGAGCACTTGAGTGCCAAGGGTTTGGGCGCTGGTCGACTGGAAAGTGTGCTTGTCCACGCGTTGCTGCGTGCGCCACAAGCTCGCTTGAAGAGCGACAGCGAGGCCAAGCAGTGGCTTGACACCACGACCGATGACTACGCGGCGTTTGCTGGTGTCTCGCTGGCGCGTCCAGCTGCTGCTGGTGGTGGCTTTGCTGGTGGCATGCCTCAGTTTGCGTCCGCCCCAGTGGCTATTCCAACAGTGAGCGATAAGCCTGTTGATGCGAAGCATGCTCTGATCGTGTTCTTGGCGTCCAAGCTCAACAAGACGTTGAGTGAAGTGTCAAGCGAGACTACGATCAAGGAACTCGCTGCCGGCAAGTCGGCTGTTCAAAATGAACTGGTCGGGGACATGGAGAAGGAGTTTGGATCCATCCCGGATGACGCGGCCGAAGCCAAATTGTCGGACCTTGCCGCCAAGTTTCCAACGTATTCGTCGCCTGGTAAAGTCACCAGTGCCATGGTTGCGAAGCTGTTGGCGGGCAAGATGCCTGGTGGGTTTGGTCTCACTGCGATCAAGGCGTACTTGTCCAGCGAGCGGTGTCTGCCTGCTGGCCGCAGTGAAAGTGTGTTGCTGCACACGCTCACGCAAAACCCAAAGCAGCGCTTTGCGGATGAAGCGCAGGCCAAGGCGTGGCTGGATGGTGTCGTGGACGACTACGCCAAGTTTGCTGGCATTGATATTCCGTACTTGTCCAAGCTTGGAGGCGGTGCGGTTGGTGGTGGAGGTGGTGGAATGGGCCATGCATCGATGGGCGTGGCCGCGTTGCCAAGCGACTTTGACAAGCGCTTGAAAGAAATGATCGCTGACCAAGTGGATGCGCTCAGCGGGTACCTGGGAACTGACCAGTTGGAGTGGCACCGCAAAGTGGAGACAGAAGTGGAATTGCGCGAACAAGTCGAAAGTTCCATGTCGGTGTGGGTCGAAGAACACGGTGAATTCTACGGCAACGGCATTAACTCGTTGTTTGACGCAGCCAAGGAACGTCAGTATGATAGCTACTGGAACTGGGCGGTGCAAGACGCCATGGTGCTGTACTACCGTACGATCTTTGAAGCGGCGCAGCAAGCCAATGCAGTGCCAGTGTTAGATGATGACACCGAAGGTGTGGACGGCCATTTCAATGCGATGAGCCGATGGATCAATGAGAAAGTCGACAACTTGACGCAAGATGCCGCGCGACCTCCGCTGGAGTGGTTCAAGCCATTGCTGTGCAACCGTGCGACTCCCGAGTTGCTTAATGCGACCCATTTCTTCGTGCAGAAGGCCAAGGCTGAGGCCAGCACTGAGTACGCCGAGGCCGTGCAGCTTCTCGTCGAACAAGTCGAGACGTGGATCCAGCGCAACCCTGTCTGTGTGCAGCTCTTTGAGCCAGTGCGACCTCAGTTGAAAGTCCACGAGAGTGGCGAGATGGAGTACCAAGAAGTGCCTCGCACGGGTGTTTCGGACTCGATCGATTACGTGGACGAGCTCGCGCGAGGACTTGAGTACCGCTTTGCCGATGACAGCTCATTCTTTGAACGTACGGAAGCGACAAACATCACGATGGAAAGCGCAGTTGGTTTTGAAAGCACCATGAAGGCGGACGATGGGGAAGACAGCAGCTTTGAAGAGAGCGACGATGAAGACGACGAGGGGGCTGCAGCAGCGTCTCGGTCGCTGCCTGGCGACTCCGCTGAGGCCTTGAAGTCGCAGCAAAGCCAAGAAGCTCGTGCCAAGGGCCCAAAACTCAACGCCTTGCGAGAATCGCTCAAGTTGCGTGGTGCGGCGAAGGCCAAGTCGGCGACGTTGATTGAACGCTCGTCAAACTTGCGATTTGGTTTGAACGAAAACTTGAAGAAGATCGTGTTGCCCCACGTCCACGTGCGCAAGCCGTCGGATGTGGACCCAACGATTCGCTTGTACGACGTCGAGATGACTTGCAAGCTGCTCGCCAGTATGCGCGAGATGGCGACGACGGGTGTGTCGTTCAGTGAGAAAGTCGCGTTGATCACGGGTTGTGGGCGTAACTCAATCGGTGCCGAGTTGGTCAAGGCGCTTCTTGAAGGAGGTGCGACGGTGTTTGTCACGACCAGCAGCTTTGGCTCGACCACGGCCGCGCTGTTCCGATCGATCTACGAGCACCACGGAAGCCGTGGCAGTCGCCTGGTCTTGCTGCCGTTCAACCAAGCGTCCAAGACCGATGTCACCAAGCTGGTGAACCATATTTACGATACCCACAAGCTTGATGTGGACTTTGTGGTGCCGTTTGCTGCGCTTTCTGAAGTTGGACGCACGATCGCCGATATCGACGGCCGCTCGGAGCTGTCGCATCGTATCATGTTGACCAACACGATGCGTTTGCTTGGCGAGATCGTCACGGCGAAGAAGACACGCGGCATTTCCACTCGTCCAGCTGTCGCGATCCTGCCGTTGTCGCCCAACCATGGCAACTTTGGTGGCGATGGGCTCTACGCCGAGTCCAAGCTCGGTCTGGAAAGTGTGATGAACAAATGGTACTCGGAAGGATGGGAAGACCAGCTTTCTGTGGTCGGTGCTGTGATCGGCTGGACGCGTGGCACGGGGTTGATGTCGGGCAACAACGTGGTCGCCGAAGGCGTTGAGAAGATCGGCGTGCGCACGTTTAGCACCAAGGAAATGGGCTTCAACTTGAGCGCGTTGATGCACCCAACGATCGTGGACATGGCATCGGAAGCGCCACTGTGGGCGGATCTCACGGGTGGTATGGCACAAGTCAAGGACCTCAAGGTGCAAGTCGATACCATCCGTGGCTCGATCATGAATGACGCCAAGCTCAAGGCCACTCTGTTCGAGTCGCGTCGCGCCGAACAAAAGGATACCACAAGTGAAATCAAGCCTTTTGCACCACGTGCCAACTTGTCCGGTTACTTTTGTGGCAATTTCCCAAGCATGGCCGGTGTCCACAACCTTACCAACGAGAAACCGAATGTGCTGCTTCGCGATATGCTCAACTTGCGCAACATCGTCGTGGTCGCTGGCTTTGGCGAAGTGAGCCCATGGGGAAATGCTCGCACGCGGTGGGAGATGGAGTCGTACGGCGAGTTCTCGATCGAAGGCTGTATCGAACTGGCATGGCTCACGGGCCACATTTGCTACGAGAATGGCAACTGGGTGGATGCGAAAAGCAAAGAAATCGTGGCCGACCATGATATCAAGGCCCGCTACGAAGAAGAAATTCTTGCTCACTCTGGAATCCGGATCATTGAGCCCGATCTCTTTGAAGGGTACGATCCAAAGCGCAAGATGGTTCTCCACCAAGTGGCGATCGACAAGAAAATGGCCCCGATCGAAGTCGCGGACCACGAAGAAGCGCTCCAGTTCCGCAGCGAGTTGGGCAAGGAAAATGTTGACATCTTCCAGAACACCTCAGGCGCGTGGATGATCCGACTTCGCAAAGGATCGGTGCTGAGCATTCCTCGCACGCTTTCGTTTGATCGCTTTGTCGCGGGCCAAATCCCAACGGGTTGGAGCGCCGAGCGGCTCGGTTTGCCAAAGGATATCGCCGAGTCGGTGGACCCAGTGACGCTGTATACACTTGCGTCCACCATGGATGCGTTTATCTCGGCTGGTGTCACCGATCCGTACGAGTTCTACCAGTACGTCCACGTCTCCGAGATTGGCAACACCTCTGGTGGTGGTATGGGCGGCATGCGGTCGTTCAAGCGTATCTACCAGAGCCGCTTGCAAGGCAAGAGCGTCGCAAGTGACACGCTGCAAGAGTGTTTCATCAACACGGCGCCCGCGTGGGTCAACATGTTGCTGCTTTCCTCTTCTGGTCCGATCAAGACGCCCGTCGGTGCATGTGCGACGGCGGCCGAGTCGGTCGATATCGGTGTGGATACCATCAAGAGTGGAAAGGCCCGCGTGGTGATCGTCGGTGGCTACGACGACTTTGGTGAAGAAGGATCGTACGAATTTGCGCAAATGAAAGCCACCAGTGACTCGGTCAAGGAAATCCAAATGGGTCGTGATCCGCGTGAAATGTGTCGTCCGTGCTCGACCACGCGTGGTGGGTTCATGGAGAGCCAAGGCGCTGGTATGCAATTGCTCATGGACGCACAACTCGCGCTCGAAATGGGCTGTCCGATTTACGGTATCGTCGCATTAGCCAACACCGCGACCGACAAGAATGGTCGCTCGGTACCTGCGCCAGGCCAAGGCATCCTGACGACGGCGAGGGAGTCTTCTCCAGATGGCGCATCGACGAAGGGTTCGTCGCCTCTTCTTGATGTTGAGTACCGTCGTCGCCAGTTTGATACCGAGATGGAAAGCATCGAGACGTGGTACTTGCGTGAAAAGAGCTTCCTCGATGAAGACCACAGCGACTCACAGCTCACGTTCTTGGAAGACATGAAGCGCCGCAAAGTGCAGTCCGCGCAGACCATGTGGGGCGACGAGTTTTTCTCAGGCCGCTCGGATATCGCGCCGCTTCGTGGTGCGTTGAGTGTGTGGAACTTGACCATCGACGACTTGGGCGTCGCGAGCTTCCACGGTACCGGAACGACCGCGAACGACAAGAATGAAAGCGAAGTCACGCAAAAGCAACTCCAGCATCTTGGACGTTCCAAGGGCAACGTGTTGCCTGTGATTTGCCAAAAGAATCTCACGGGCCATCCAAAGGGAGCGGCTGCTGCGTGGATGCTCAACGGGTTGTTGCAAGTCTTGAACACTGGCTTGATCCCAGGAAACCGCAACTTGGACAACACGTGCTCAACGCTGCGCAAGTTTGATTACCTCATGTACCCAAACCATAGCATTCAAACGGATGGCGTGAAGGCGGCGTTGATGAAAAGCTTTGGCTTTGGGCAAGCCGGTGGCGAAGTGCTTCTCGTGCATCCTGACTACTTGTTGGCGACGCTCACGGGCGAAGACTTGCAGTTGTACTCGCAACGGCGTCAAAAGCGCGTCACCAAGATGAACACGTACGCGCAAAAGGCCGTCAGTGGCAAGCACAAGTGGATCCAAGTGAAAAACGCCGCGCCGTACACGTCCGCGCAAGAAAGCAGTGTGTACTTGGACCCAACCGCGCGTGCCGAGTACGACCCAGTGGTCAACACGTGGCATTTTGGGCCCAACACGGACCCGGCAAAGAAACTCAAGTCCCAGAAGCGCACCAAGAAGCCACGAACCGCTGCGGGCTCCTCAACGACCGTGGCGACAAGCGAGACGGAGACCAACTCGTCCAACAGCTTGCTGTCTGCGATGAGCGAAGGTGTCTCGGCAACGGGGCTCACGGCCAAAAACTTTGGCATCGGCGTCGATGTTGAGCCGGTCATGACTTTTGAAAACCTCCACGGACGTGAAGATTTCATTCGCCGCAATTTCACCGACCAAGAAATGGCGTACTGTTACAGCGCGCCCCACCCAGCGGCAAGCTTTGCCGGACGGTGGGCCGCGAAAGAAGCCGTGATCAAGGCCATTTCCAGTGCGGCACCAAACGAAAGCAACATGTGGAAAGGAGCTGGTGCGCCGTTGCGCGAGATTGAGATTTTCATGACTGCGTCGGGTGCGCCGTCGGTGTTGCTCTCGGGCCACCCACGCCAAGTGTTCAACCGCGTCGGACTGAGCTCGCTCAGTGTGTCCATCAGCCACTCGGGCGACTACGCCGTCGCGCAGGCCGTCGCGAGCTTTGAGGCGTGAACAGGATGAACATTTTTGTGTTTTGTATTTTGGTATTGTTTAGATATTGCATAGAAGTGGTTGTATTAGTTTCATAATTTCGTACGTAGTGCATATGAATACATGGATTTTAAATTTTCATTTTTCGAGTCTTTGTCATTTCATAGATCCATTCGAACACATTGGTCGATGCTTGGGTACCGTGGAAGCTCCAAGTTGAACTGCCTGGCCAGCGCTCTACGAATGTCAGAATATTAATACCAGCACATGATCAGACACAGTGAGCACACCAATCCTGATAGTAGTACAGCAAAAAAAAATACTCACGGAGGCACAAAGCGGCCGCCAACGTAGTGGACGCGGTCGCCACCAGCAAAAAACTGCGCGCATGGCTTTGGCGCTGTGAGCGACACGAGCATCTGTGGCTCCAACCCGACGCCGTGTGCATTGCCCTTTTCGACATGCCATCCGGATGGGATATCGATCGATACAATTGGCGTGGTACATTTTTGCAGCGTCGCAATGATCCTATCAAATGGCGCGCGGATGGCGCCTTCAAAGCTGAAGCCAAAGATGCCGTCAAGGATGAGATCGAAAGAAGCATCCACGTGCTGGCTGCTCATACAGGAATATATATGGAGAGAAAGAGGAGGCAATGGTTGCAGTGAGCGGGTGAATAGCACGAGTGCCAAAGGAAACGGAAGACAAGAGGAGGTACTGCTTGGGCAACGTACGGTTCGTGGAGGTGCTCAAGGAACGGGATCTCCAATTGGTTGCATTGGGTCACGAGACCCTGACAAAAAAAAAAGACAGCGCACACAACAGTAGATGTTATAATGACAAGCATGTCCTCTAATAACACAGCTCATTGCATGCCGCAACTGGTGACGACGTACTTGAAACAGCGGCTTGGAGCTGTGCTTTGGGTACAAAATCGACGGTGAATAGCCAAAATGCTAGGATAAAATGAAGAAACCAACGCTATATTGTGAGAGCCTGTACGCACCAGCCAACGCAGGCTGCAATTAAGATTGTAGTACCTTTAGATGCCGCGCTGCTACGAGCGCATCCCCACTGTGTAACACAAAGAAGACGCAGATAGTATTATCCACATATCGGTTGCATCTTGTGGATGGACAATTCATCTCCACATCTCCACATACCCATTATTTCCAGGACCTGCAACGACCAGCACTGTATCTACCGCCTTCAAAGATCCGCCATCTACAGCCGCGGCTTGTAGCGAAGGGTATTCCTTGCCGACGGCGCACGCGACGCTCAAACCCGCGAGCTCCATGAGCTGATCCAGCGAGAACCCATAGGAGCTCCCCATGAGCGCCTCATCAAAGAGCTGCGCATCGCGCTGCCCGAGAAACTACGAAAAGAAACGAAGATGCACTTGTATCAGCGACGATAACCCGGTGGCTCAATGGAGGAGGCATCAGATATCCAGGGGATGATCCACAAGCATACCTTGCTTGTCATTCTCTTCAAGCTCATCTGTCTGGATTTTCGTTTTTTGTCGCTTCGCTCATCAACCGGATAACCCGAATAGAAGCCCCTTTCAAATATGCGTGGTCCACACTATTGATGGTGTTTAAAACATGTTCACCCTTTTCCTCCGGTGTGTTTTATTCTGTTTTCGCTCAAGTGTATCTTTCCCCCCAAAGCTCCCAAGCAAGGAAGCAAACGGAATCAAGGAGCAGCTCCAAGAGCAAGGCAGATCTATCTATCGGATCGCGTCTCACACGTGCGCGAAGGAAGGCAAATCCAGCAAGAACAGAACAGTCAAGTATGTTCCGCAACCAGTACGACACCGACGTGACGGTGTGGAGTCCACAGGGCCAACTATACCAGATCGACTACGCGAAAGAAGCCGTGAAGCAAGGAAGCGCTTGCTTGGGCTTGACCTCCAAGAACCTGGTCGTGCTCGCTGGCATCAAGCGCCAGAACGTCAAACTCGCTGAGCATATGAAAAAGGTCTTTGAGATCGATGACCATATCGGCATGGCCATCGCTGGGCTCACGGCCGACGCGCGCTCGCTCGCTCGGTACGGTTACGACAGAGATAGATTTCATCATGGTCCATCATGGTATGCAGCAAGTCGACTGACGGTTTCTATGTGTGCCAAATAGTTTCATGCGAACAGAGAGCTTGAACCACAAGTTTGTGTACGGCAGCGCGATCACCGTGGGCCGACTGGTCTCGGACGTCGCGGACCGGAAGCAAGAGTGTACGCAGTCGTACATCCGTCGTCCATACGGCGTGGGTCTTCTTGTCGCCGGCGCCGACGTACGTTGTACAGACGGGGGCTGGCCCCTTCCCCCATCTACATGCACTCACATAATTATTGATTGGGCTGGAAAATGAGCAGAAGAAAGGCGTGCACCTTTACGAGACCTGCCCATCGGGCAACTACTTTGAGTACAAGGCCCACGCAATAGGCGCACGCTCGCAGTCGGCGCGTACTTACCTGGAGAAGCACTTTGAAAGCTTTGCCAACCGTATGTCTTTCACTTTCTGCTGCTGCTTTAACACACAGTGTTCTTGGTACTAATCCTTGTGGTCTCTCGCCTGTGTGCAGTGGGTACGGATGAGCTGATCCACCACGCGATCCAAGCAATCCGTGGCTGTTTGCAAGGCGACCAAGAGCTCACGGCCGACAACGTTGCGATCGCGATCGTCGGTGTGAACCAGCCGTTCAAGATCATTGAAGGCAACGAGTTGCAGCCATACGTACGTCCCCGTACATACCCCATACTTGACAGAGATGCCAAGGCGCTAACAATACTGGAAATACTGTCTGTAGATTGATGCGGTCGAAGTCGCGGACGTGAACGAAGACGATGGTGACACCAAGATGGCCGAGTAAAAAAAGCGTCTAGCTTTGGAAGGGTTTCTGGTGTCCAGCATTCCCCCGTAGTCAGCCCAGAAAAACTCCAGAAAAAATGCGAAACCCGGCCGGAATCACAAACAGACAGAAAAAAAAAAGGAACAACCCAATACACACAAAAAGAAGGACCTTGCTTGAGTTCTGATTATGACTCGATCGTACAGTACGAGATTCAAATAGTTTTTTGTGTGTTTGTGCTCGACCATCCTTTTTGGCTTTCGCGTCGGCGTTTCTATTGTTGCCAGTCAAAAAGTCCGGCACCACTTGTCTCCATTTTTAGCTTCTACTGCGCACACGGAAGTACTTTTTGGCAGTCTGACGGGCATCATCACTCGCGCAAGCGTGCAGTGCTACCAGCACACACACAATAGAAAAACAAAACAACAGGCGGCAAGCATGGAGGCCAAGACGGCGCCTGATGACCGCTTCTTCACGCCACGGAGCTCGGCACGGCGCGGCTATTCCAGCGGCGGGTCGGAAGACGAGCGGTTCACGTCGCCACGGACCAGTGCGCGGTCCGTGTCGTCAGATGAGAACGAGTACATCACGCCCCGCGAAGGAAGCATCGCGTCGCCACGAGGAGAAGCGGCGATCCACCCAACCGGTGCTACAAAAGCCACTTCTTCTCCATCGCTCTCCAGTGAGGACTACTACAAACGAGCAATGGGCGGCAAACCACCATCGCGGCTCAACATGTCCGAACTCAAACACGCGCTTCCCCACGTGGACACGAACATGGACGGTGATGCCAAGCTCGGGCGTACTGGTAGTACTACCAAGTACGAGTACAAGGCGCAGGCGTTTGGTCGCGGGGAGCCCAAGTCCTTCCGTGACAGTGGTGCGACGAGCAGCGATGCTGTGCGCAGTCCACGGCAAGTACAAATCGAAGCGCCCGCAGTCGCAGAGAATGATATTTTTTCAGCTGCGCGCCATAACCGCATTGACTCGGTCACGTACATGCTGGACCAAGGCGTGAGTATCAATGTGCGCGATGCGCATGGCAACACCATCCTGTCGATCGCGTGCCAAAACGGACTCAAGCGAATGGCCAAGCTCGCGCTGCGACGCGGTGCAAATATCAACAGTCTGAATGTAAGGTCGCTCTTTCTTTCTTCTCTATGATGGATCCATGTTTAATATTGTGGCTGCTGTGTGTGTGTGCATGCATTTCTTGCAGAACCGCGGCAACACGGCGCTCCATTTTTGCTATGCGTACGGGTACGGCGATACATTAGGCGAGTATCTTATCTCCAAAGGAGCTGACACGGCGGTTGCAAATGACGACGGGCTGGTCTGCTTCGATGGTATCGACCCACGGAGCCCCCGCAAGTAACGTTAGTTTTACATGACAAAAACCAAATTCCAATTCCTCATCGCATGATGCCATTTTTGGTTTGACCCCTTCAATACGTACTTAGCAGAAACGCACTTATCCTACGTACTTAGCCAGATCGCACTTCTTCAACTGCCTCCGATCAACAAGCAAAAACAAAAAAAGCAGGGTTGATTCATGCGTCAGCAGCATCACTGAGACACCACCCAGAAATTCATCATGGGCTGCGACCGCATGGGCTTTGGCACGGACGATGACCGCTTCTCAGCAACGCGCGCAGCACCACGAGATGACAACGGACCAGACAGCGACGACGACAATGAACGGCACGCGTTGAATCGCCGTCGCCACATCAGTGATGATACTGATGACTTTGATATGGACGAGGAGAAGCGAAGCGGTGGCGACGACGATGGTGATGGCGGCGACCAGCAGCAAAGGCAACATAGCAGCGCGTACGCTGGGCAAGGCATGATGCGCGTGGGTAACCAGCGGGTCGCTGCGTTACGAGCCGAGGCGGCGTCACGAGACCGCGACCCGTACTTGAGTGACGACACGGACATTGAAGAAGGTATGCTCTGTACTGTACTGGACACGATTGGAACACAAACGAGAGAGAGAGAGAGCTCACAGTACTGTATATATATCTGCACCCCATGGAAATCCAGAGATGATGCGCATTGACCCCGTGGACTTGGAGTGGCGACGCCAGCTCCACGCGGGCGACCCGGTCGACGCGCAGAATATCTTTGGCAACTGGTGTCCGGCGACTATCTTACGCGTACGTAATACAAGGACACCAACATGGGGGAGGGTCCTGTTGTGTTCACGCTTCTCTATGGGTATAAACAGATCGCCGATGGAGAAGTGCACGTGCGGTATCTCAACATGAACGACGCGTGGCTCAAGTGGTTGCCCATGGACTCGGGACAGCTCGCACCGCCTGCGACCAGGGTACGCTTGCATGCGTAGTAGTAATGTTAACCCCCATGGTATAGGAATGGCTAATAGATACTGCATATTCTATGCAGACCAGGAATGACAGTGCGCCTCTGCGGCTCGCGCAAGTCGTTGAAGTGCGGAAGCCTGGCACTTCTTTTTGGAAAGAAGCGCATGTCGTCAAGGCGCGGCCCCATGATTTACTTGTGCGGTACGCTGGCCGCCAGCAGCAATATGATGAGTGGATGCCCTTCACGCCAGAGACCGTTTCGGCGGCAGGCGACCACGTGCGGGTCCGCAATTTGGCCGAGCAGCGCCGGCTCCGTGTCAAGCCAAACGCCGACCGCCACCGTGTGATTCAAGCCCAAAACCCACGCTTCCAGCACTACCACAGTGCACTCGCAGCCCACGGGTTACGGATCCACGCCGTGGAAGGCGACGGCAACTGCCTGTTCCGCTCGGTGAGCCATCAAGTGTACGGAGACGACGCCTTCCATGGCCTCGTGAGACGCCACTGTATGGAGTACATGGAAAGCGAAAAGGAGTATTTTGAACCGTACGTCGTGGGCGATATGTCGGCGTTTTTGCGGTATTTGCAACACAAGCGCCGTGACGGCGTCTGGGGCGATGACCCAGAGATCCAAGCCATGTGTGAGTTGTACGATCGCCCTGCAGAAGTGTACGCGTACGATCCCACCCGTGGGTTCCGTAAACTGCGCACTTTCCATGAACACAGCGCGTTAGCAAGAAACCGCCCTCCGATCTGGTACGTTTACGTGAGACGGGTACGCGGGGTACACCGCAGAGCGTAACCCTAGTGATCTCATCTCTGTGGTGTATACTTGCATTATAGTTTGAGTTACTATGGCGGTGGCCACTACGACTCGATCGTTGGACCCCTCCATGCAGCGAACGTGGTGCGTGAAGAGCCAGGCGAGTGGGAACAGCGCCACCTGGAGATCTCACGTCGCATCAATACACGAGAAGGACATACTGAGCCAACAGTGATGGGCGGATCCATCTCTGGCCAGCGAGTGACGACTTCTTCTGGAACACCGACAAGTACAACGGGAGACACGACCGAGATGGAGGAGTTGGAACAGATCTTGATGGTACGCGCGTCGTAAGAAGGTGGTCTTGGTTATGGCCAAGCCGCAGACTCATACTAATTCTGTGGGTTGTTTATGGTAGGCATCTCGTCATGAGTTTGACGCCATGCGGTCGAATTTGGACGACACACTTAAGCGAACGCTTGCCGACTCGGAGGCCACGGCAGTGGACTCGGAGCAGCGCGCGCTGGCGTTAGCGACCCAAGAAAGTGAAATGGCGGCGATCCAAGCGGATTTGCTGGTAAAGGCCCAGCAGGCTTCCGAAGAGGAGCTGCTGACCAAGGCACTCAATGAATCGCTGCAAGAGCGGCACGGTGGCAGCCATGATGATCATGCCGCCCACAGCAGTATGGACTTTGACGCACAAGTCTCCGCGGCCATTCAAGCGTCCATGATGGACCATACGACCAATACCAGCACTACTACAACTACCGCTGCTGACTTTGCTTTCGCCAACGACGAAGACGATCAAATGCGCCGTATTTTGGAGATGTCAGCCAAAGAGTACGAAGCAGCAGCAGCAGCGTCTTCTGTGTCGTTGCCGCCACCACTTGGCACTGCGGCGTTTGACTTTGGCTTTGGGTTCAGTGGTGCAAGTGGCGATGGACGGGACGATGTGGTTGAGTCGGACGAGATGGACGAGCTGCAGCGAGCGATCCAAGCGTCACTCCAAGATTCCTAACCAACGGAGTGGAACAATACGAAGCAAAATAGACGTGTTTCTATCCAATAGCCCCCCTCGACAATAACACAACTCCTGGGCCTCTCCCTCTCTCCCTCTCTCTCTCTCTTTCTCTCTTTCACTCTCTGGAATGCCTGGTCTGGTCGTGCATAAAAAGGACACTTCCCTCGCCTCGAACACGGCCAGCACATCGCGACGCCAACAGGAACCCGCCACCACAACTAGCGATCTCGACTGTGCCCCCATTTTGTTGTGCCTGAAGACTCCGGTTCCTTCGACTTGGCTTATTGTTTCGGCTTTTTCAATGGAGACAAGTCCATTCCGTACCCAGAGATGGTGAAACCAGGCTCCTCCCATACGCCGATCCTTTCCATCGAGCACTTTTCAACTTCTCTTTTCCAGTGGCTGTCCAGTCCACCGTACCACGCGGCCATCAGTTCATCCAAAAAGTAAACGTCCAGCGCACAGTACATCAACACCGTGGCTCGGAGTGGCCTTTCTTTGAAGACCTCGAATGAACGTGTGAAGAACTGCTTGCCTTCCGACTTGACGCTTGTCATCGTGTTCCTGTCGCTTTGGTCCATACGCGGCAAGGTTCCTGGATCCGCCATGACTGTCTTAAAACCACGGACTCGATTGCGGTTCCACTTATCCTGGGTTCGTTGGATCACATCGTCCACCAATTGCAAACAAAGCACGTTTTTCAACGTGACTTTGTACAGATGCGCAAGTGCATCAGCGTCGCACCGTGGATCAAACAATAGCTTGAGCACACGTTCGCTCTCCAGCAGCTCTTTCAAGCGTGGATCCACTGTGAAAGGGTCCATCGTGACAACGTCCACGACGTAGACGACGCGACTGCCTTTGCCCGCGAATTGGCCAATGCAGATTTCTCCATTTCTCGACAAGTTGATGCCTTCAAAGTCAACGCTCAGGTGCCAAGCATCTTGCGCAGTGGTTTGTTCCTGGAGGAGACAGTCCAGCATCACGTGAAGCGCTTCCTTGCTGTCGATGAACTTGATCGACATCTCTGAGATCCGCTTCATGATATGATGCGATCTCTCTCTCACGGTCTCGTTTTCTCCAGCCGACAAATGCGAAAATGAAAAAAAAAGCACAGGCCGCTTCTCCTTTGGGGGAAAACCAGAACCAAGAGCCATCAGTGGTACCCAATGGATACTACTAACGGATACTTTTGATGGATTCTACTAAACCTTCGCCGATCCATGGATACAACAGGGTCCTTTTGAGACCAAGTTCACCACATCACAGTACAAAAGGTCGAAAGAACAAAGAAAATACTGCAAACGTTCTCTCCATGCACTGCTCTCTGTTTGGCATACCCATCAACCATTTACCAGTACTTTGCAACCCACACAGAAAACTCCTAAGCTCTCGTTTCTTCTCCTTCTCTCTCTCTCTCTCTCTGATCTGTAGTAGCCTTGGTCTGGTCATGCATAAGCCACCCTCCCACAGCGAAAAACTCACAAGTGGGCCAGCACGTACTCGGCAATACGTTGCTCCATGTAAATGCGGTCTTCCAGCCCACGTGGCGAGTGGCGTTCGCCTGGGAACAGCAGCAAATCGTAGTGCTTGCGCGCACTAATAAGCGCCGTGATGAGCCGCGCCGTGTGTCGGAAATGGACATTCTCATCAATGAGTCCATGGATCAAGAGAAGCTTTTGCGTGGGCTTCAAGTTGCCCACAGCTTCCATGCAAGAGCCCACTTTATACCCGTCTGGGTTGAGTTGGGGCGTCGACATGTACCGCTCCGTGTAACAGGTATCGTACCCGTCCCAGCTGGTCACCGGCGCGCCAGCGATCGCCAGTTTGAAAGTCTCAGGCGCCTTCATCAAGCTGATGGCCGACATGTACCCACCGTAGCTCCACCCGTACATACCCACACGGTCCGGCACCGTGATTCCTTCTTGCACAAGCTTGGCGACACCATCTTGTTGGTCCAAGATCTCCACTGTACCCATTTTGTGCTTGATCGCACCTTCAAAGCGAGAGCCACGACGGAAACTGCCACGGTTGTCCACTTTGAGCACCACGTAGCCCAGGTCGCGGAACCGCTGGGCGCGCATATCGACCGTGGCGGACCACATATTGGCCACGCGCTGCACGTGGGGCCCACCGTAGACGCTCACGAGCGTCGGGTACGGGCCTGGCCCATGGATGGCAGCATCAGGCATGTACACGGCACCGTACAGCGTCTCGGCGCCGTCCCGCGTCGGGAACGAGATCAACTGAGGCGGTGGCAGCTTGCCGCGTTGTGTGAGCACTTGGACACGCGCTTCCACGTCCGTGTGGAGAGGCGACGAGTGCGCGTCAATGTCTTTGAACAGCGCTTCCGAGGAGCCGCCCACAGCAGCAAGCAGGGCTTCCGATGGGATGGTACATAGACGAGCCGTCGGTGGCGTGTGGATGTTGCTGTACACGTCGACAAACGACTTGCAGGCGCTGTCCATGACCACCGTGTGCATGCCTGGCGCGCCAGTCAATCGCACGGGCGCCTGGGGGATGGCACCACTTGGGAACAAAGCAGCCACGTACAAGTGGCGCTCCAGTGGCGAGTCCAAGGTGCCAGAAAAGTAAATTTTGCCTTGCGCCAAGTCGACGCCTTCGATGGATTCGACACACCAGTCCCCCTGGGTGATCGCGCCCAGCAATTGCGCGGTTTGCGTGGCTGGCGCGTACTCGTACAAGTACAAATGCATGAAACCCGACCGCTCCGAAGGCCAAAGGAAGCGGAATGCCTGTTTACTGTCGGTTTCAATGTTGCGGAACAAGTAGTTGGCGTTGATCCACACAGGGTGCTGCTCATGGATGACCACGCAGCCTTTGCCAGTCGAAATATCGAATCGGTAAAACGTCACGTCGTCTTGCAAGCGGTTGAGCCGCTGCACGCCCAGCGAGCGGTCGGGCAGCCAGTTGACGCGGCTGATGTAAAAGTCCGTCTCGCTGTTGGCAAAATCCATCCACACGGGCGTTGGCAGTGGCTGGGCGTCGCTGTGGCGCACAGGCACGACGCCCAGGCGACGCAGTGGGTTCACAGCGCCGGCGAACGGGTACCGGTGGTCTTCTTGCGCACTGTCGCCGACGTCAGCGCTTCCCGAGTGCATGATACGGAACTCAGGGACCGCGCTTTCATCGACTTGTTCAAAGGCGATCGACGAGCCATCGGGCGACCACCAAAACCCACGGAAACGGCTCAGTTCTTCTTGGGTCAAGAAGCAGGCAAGCCCATTCGACTTGCCTTCGAGGCCACGTGCACCACTGGTAATTTGGACGGCCCGTTGGGTCGCACCATTCGCGAGCAGCTCACTGCCAATCACGTACACTTCCTTGTCCTGCACGAACGCAATCCACTTGCCATCGGGCGAAAACTGTGGGTCAATCGCGCCACCGACGACACCGGTCGTGGTCTTGTCAAAGAGAAGCTGGAGCGCGGCGCCTGGCGTCTCTTGGATGTACAAATCGCCTTGCACAGGGTACAAGATCCGCTGCGAGTGGGGCGACGGACACCACGAGTAACTGGTGATGCCAACGCCCATTTGGCGCTGCCGTTCGCGGCGCAGCTTCTCCTCAAGAGACAAGTTTCCTTCGGTGTTGCCTTGGTTTGGTGGCGACGCCAGCAAGTCAATTTTCTTGGAGGAAACTTCCAGCGCATAGAGCTGACGAGAGAGTTGGTTCTCGCGCGAATGCAAGAACGCGACCCGCTGGCCGTCAGGTGAGAAGCTCACGTTCACAGGGAAGTTCATCCCTGGCGCCGGCATGGTCGCGACGTCCTCGAGGGCGATCAGATCATCCGCGTGGCGAGCCATCTTCGTTTTCTTTGGTACCGTGCGCCTTGTTCGGAGCTCTTCGTGATGTGTGTGTGTGTGTGTGGATGACTTTCGTCTGCAGGAGGTGCTTTTTGTTGATCGTACTTAACCGAATTGGCATCCAAAAGGGCCAAGTTGAGGTTTGGTGGAGAAACACGTCATACGGTCTACCATGGTGAGTGAGACCCGTTTCCAGAGTGGGTTTTGAACCCGCCAGCCTGCAAGACCCACCCATAAGGGGGGCAACTTCAATGAAACCAAAAAACCAATGGAGCACAAGATCACATGCAAAGCGCATAAGGACAATTGATTTTCTTCACCCTTGTTGTCGTTCCTGTCACTCTACGCTTTTTCTTTTCTTAGTGTTTCTTCTTTGTGAGCTGGGCGACCCGCTGCTGCACTCGCTCGTCTTGCGCGCGGCGCGCATCTTCGATCGCCGACCGCACCATCGTGGATGGCGACGGTGTACGCGCATTGGTCATCGTCGGAGTGGTTGTTGTTGGCACGCTTGATGGAGACGCTGGCACACTCGGAGGCTTCACTACGGGGCTCTTGACACGTGGAGGGGTCGTGGTCGCAGGCGATGCTGGCACGCTTGGCGCCTTCTTCCCGACTGGGCTTTTGACCCGTGGCCGGATCAATTCCAGTGCTTCGTCTTCTTCACTGCCTTCTCCTTCTCCGTGGTCACCAGCTGGCATCTCTTGGATATACTCGACTTCTTCAATGTACTCTTGGTCATTGATATCCATTTCATCATCGCCATCGCCGTCAAACTCATCGACTGCGGCCTCCACTGCGGTGTGGGACAATACGCTGTACTTGCGGTGCACACGAGCAAACAACAACTCTTCTTTGCCTTCATACTTCTTGAGAATCTTTCCAACATCGGGGATTTTCTCTGGGTTATGGTTCTTGTAAAACGCGATCAAGCGACGTCTGTGTATGTATCATATCACACACCAAAGTCAGTATGATTGATCTTTACCTCACCATTTTGTTCCCCAGGGTCTACATAGGGGACAAAACAAACTCACCTGTAGTGGTCGTTCGAGTTGGTTCGCCCACCAAAGAGAACAACGAACAAAAGCAGTCCAAACGCAGCCACCGCGCCCAGTTGGAACGCGTCTTTCTCGGTCTGCGCATCGACAAATCCTTCCAATCGGCTCCCATCAGCGAGGAAACTTGCCCAGCAAAGCGTCTGCACCAAGATCAGCGCCATGATCGTGTAAAACCACGCCGACGAACACGAAAGCGCATACGAGTAGCTCACTGCAGTCAGCATGAAGCGCACGACATGCGCTTGGAGCTCTTGAACGCCACTGTCAGAAGCTGGGAGACCAACGGCATTCGCGACGTCCAGCGGACGCCAATACACTGCGAGTGCCGCGCCAAGGAACGCTAGCTTGAGCGCGGACGTTGCGATAGCTGCCATGTTCCTGGCCGTTTTGCTATTCTCTCACGAAGTGGTGCGTACCAACTGGTTCACACGCGCCTCCCGATTCACAATTCCTTGAGCTCTTCTTTTGGCGAAAAGGAGTCACTTTGCTGGTTGAAGGGAAACGAACAAAAAAAAAGCGACATAACGCAGAAACAAAAAGCGCTTTTTCCATGGCAATAACCCATAAACCCAACCGATTGAAGCCATGTGTGGTTGGGTTATTTAAACGGGGTGTTTGAACACACCACTTGGAGCTACTATTTCGGTTTCCAAATGTGAAAGTAATTTATTTTTGAACCAAATTGTGTTGTTGAGCGCGAGCTTGTGCCAAGCCCCACGAACCACCGCGCGCAAGCAGCGGAAATTGGGTTATCACATACAGGCTTGGCTACAGGTAGGTTCCGGATGCTGTGCGCTGCATGCACTACTCATGACGCTAGAGCAATCTGTCCACCCTGGGGTGCTAGGGGGTTAGGGATACAGTCCTGAACGTGAAATATTACGGTTATATTACGAAAATTGTAGGATCCAAGTACCGGTAGCAAAGTAGCGATGAGAACAAAAAACGTGCGAAAAGTAGCGCTAACACGGATCCGAAATAGTAGCTCCAAGGTCGAAGCGGTGCAAAAACAGTTTTTGACTTGACGTCGCCATGCCAAATGAGTCGGCGGCAACAGAGAGCGACGTGCGCGAGCTCCGTGGGCTGCTAAAGGTGTTCATATTCTCAGTTAGCGTGGATAATCTGTGTATGTATACATACTGACTCGTTTGTTGCGAATGGCGGCTGGTTCTCTGGCCTGGATTTTGTATGATAGAGCGCTCAGAATGACGTCAAGCGCTACGCCTCGCGCGTCATCCGCTTGCAGCAAGAGCTTGACCGCGAACGGCTGAAAGAGCAGACCCATGAGCCTGCTACTGCTGCAAACGAAGAGCTTCTCACTGGTGATAATGACTGGAAGCAGTACCCGCTGGATCAAGTCTACGAAGACGAAGACGTCGAAAACATCGTCACGCAGTCCGCGTGCGTCACCAATCAGTTGGAACGCTTGCTTGCCCGCGCCGTAAAACGCGGCGCCACGCACGCGCCATGCCATTGTGCTTCGAAGCCACATACTGTTGGTGAGACAGCGTACATGAGCATTCTGGAAGCCATCAAGACGCTGGTGGCGACGCAGACTAAGCAGCTAGAAGAGATGGCGCGCGAGAACGCCAAGCTGCGAGACGAACTCGACAAACGGCCGACCCACCGAGATCTTGCGGTACGTACAAACGACTCAACCAGCAGAAGCGAAGCCGCCAATGAAGTAGAGACCACAAACTGAAAATGGTGAATTGTACTTGCTATGTGTATGCTATGCGCAGCGAAGCCAGTGGCAAATCGACAGTTTACAAGCGCAACTCGCGCGATCCAGAGACAAACAACGCAACAACGCCACGGCCATTTTACCACCACCAGCAGCATCTATTGCCTCACCCACAGCAGCACCTAGCGGCCGTAATGATGTCCCTGTGTTTGACGGCCCTGCAGCCACCACCGCCATCCATGACTCCTTGGCCGACCGGATCAGTGTCGACAAACTTCTCAGCTGGCTCCACGTCAAGACCAAAAGAGTGGCCACTTCAAAGACCAACTCTTCACGAACCAAGTCACAGCAACTACTGTATCGACGGCGGTTTCTCAAAGAACCGGTGGAGTGTTACTTGGTGCTGGACGCCGCTGCGATGGATTCATCTTCTACGACTACTACTCAGCCGTTGACTGAGAAAGACAAAATGGAAAAGCGAGAGCAACTGTCGCGTCGCGTGGGCATCTTGTGCTCGGAGATTGTCGCGTCCTGCTGCCATAGTCTTGGCGTGGATGAGATCGCCTCACTACCAAAATACGTGGAAGCCACGGCCTCGTTCGCGCAGCTTGTACCTTTTTTGCAAGACTTTGTCCACCGCATCGATGGGCTCACACAAGCCGCCGCCACCAGCAGCAGCGGACAACAGAGAAAGGCCACGACGTCCAAAGATGAAGGCTTCTTGGAGGGCGTACGTTTCCAGCTCTGTAGGATAGTAAGGGTGGCTGTGCGGCTATTAGGAGGTTGACTGTATCTGTATTACTCTCTCTACTCGCGGCAGCTTTCGACACGTGTGCAAGACTTAGTGTTTGAACTGCGCGCACGCCGTGAGCAGATGAAGCCGCCTGGTGATACCGCACTTGTGACGCTACTGCGCTGTATGAAGGCGCTTCGTGTGGACCACATGGATGCGCTCTGCCCGATGGTGGAGAAATTGATCGACTCGACACGCTGTGAAAAAGAGTTTCTGCGCGACGTCCGTAACCGACTAGGGTTGGACGTCGCGGCGCCTCGCTCGGATGTCTTGGCGCTTGTCGGCCAGCTGCTGGACCAAGTCGGACTCTCCCAACGCGTCTGCCAGGCGAGGATGAGAGCCAGCCATCATCGCAGTGAGAGCAATGGTGGAGCCAGAGCCGAGATGTAGAGCGCCCTACGACTTCTCCAGGCCCGGTTGCAATAATCCAACGGTGCGGTCGCCAAGCCCCCAGACGTCCAAGACCACGTAAAGCTGCTCGTCTTCCGTGGGGTACATCGGAGCCAGTACAGGATGACGCAGCGTCGTCAGCGTCTCCAGCACAAGCGTCTCGATGATTTGCCACGTTGACGACGACGGCAAGACGCTTCCTGATGCTGCAAGAAGATTCCTGTCTTGGTGGCGTTGCTGCACACGCTCAAGTGTGGCGACCGCTCTTTCTGGTTTGATACATGCTAAAGGGATCTGTAGAAACTGCAAGAGATCCAGGAGACGCTGGCCATCGTCCTCCCGCCTTCTACTGTCGTGTTTTTGACAAGACAACCACTCATTGCAACGTGTCATCACAAGAAGGATATCGTCCAGCCGACTCAAGAGCATGGCTACCACAGCTGGCGAGAGATACTCCACCTTCGCATCGCTCTTGGCTCGTTGGTTGTCTGAAGATTGCTGTAGACATCCGAGGATACATTTACATAGAACCATGAGCTATCCCGTTTTAATCTCTCACATGTTTTCCCTTGGTTCGTACTCACCGATGTTGAGGTTTGCTCCTCACCATCTTGTGGGCTTTCTTGCTCGATCGCATTCAGAGGCTGAGCGACTCGAAGTTCAAGCTGCGGTGGCTCAACTGCTTCCTGCTTCTTCCACAGAGCGACAGGCTCAGCGACTGCTTTTTCTGTTGGTAGCATCAATGCAAAGACTTCCTCCAGCTCACAGCGAACGCTGTGGTAGGCTTCGTATTCCAGCATCAAATCCAGTTGCGATTGCAGCAAATGGAGCAATCGCGTTTGTGGTTCCAACTTCATCGGCACTGCCACTGCCGTCGTCAATATCTATCCACAAAACCATACAACAGCCTGATGTCAGCATCTTGTGCCTCAGTATCCTGGTAACCTAAGTACTATTCTACCAAGTCCACATACCTTTCGTACGGCCGTCGCGATCGAGTACGGCGAAAAAAACGACAAATCCATTTTCTTTGAGTGGTAGTGGCCGCGTAGCAACTTGTCCAGGATGATGGCTGTTTCCAGGTCATCCCCCGGATCCAGGAAAAGCCTAGTCAACTGGGTCGGGTTGGCACGTGTTTCTTCCAGTAAAGAGGCAACGATATCGCAAAGCGTCGTCGCCATCGCTTCCGTCCACATCGGCAGCCTGCTGTCGTCCTCGTCACCTCTACAGCTAGCAGCAGTAGCAGCAGACAACCGCTGTGGTTGTCGCTGTTGCTTTTGTTGTTGCCGTTGGTTGCTCACTCGGCGACATCTGACCACCCACTGGACGGCAAGCAAAACGACGCGGAATTTGGATTTCAGTGCAGCTCGACGCTGCCGCATCTGGATGACTGAGTGGAGAATGGCGGCCATGCTTGTCCGTGAGAAAAGCACCTCCAGGCAGCGTTGTGTCCACGAGACCTCCTCGGCGGCAGTTTGTTCCTCATCCTCTTCAATGCAAAAACACGATGAAAGACACTGGCAAAGTGCCCTGGCGTCGGTGCCGGCGTCGATCGCGAGGCGAACTGCAGCCAGCAAAAGCAGCAAGACATCTTGCTTGGGGACTGGAAGCTGCTGGATCGTTCGCTGCAGTATGCGTACAATGGAGTCTGTGTGATCCGAGCGGTCGTTTCGAATCGAGCGATCGATTTGTCCCAGTAGTGGCTCGACATGTCGTAGCAGGAACTCCCGGAGACTGTTCGCTAGTGACAAAGCATGGACACCTACGAGTGCGATCTCATCATGGGCATCGCCGACCAACAAGCTCATGACGCTGTTATCGACACCTGTCTCTTCAACAAACAGACCGTGTTTATCCTCACGAGAGGCCATGATCACTGTCAGAACCGTCGATACGCGCGCCGCGACCTGCCGTGTCAGCGGCTTCCGGTTGTCATGTTCTTCGCGGTTGGATCGGGTTCGTCGGAGGATGATCGCTGTGGTACTCGTCAGTGGAACAAGCGGCACTTCCACACTCGCTCGAGCTTGGCTGTCTTCTTCCTCTGTGTCACGCGCTTGGTCTCCAGAGGCTTTTTCCGTAGGAATCGTATGGCCAAGTGGATGATTCGCGCGACACTCATGTAAGATCTTGGGCGCGTACTCCACCAAGAACCTGCCCACCGAGTGTCTCGTGGAACTCAGTGCATTGCCATCACCAGCCGCTGGCCGCACGAGCTCGGCGCCCACGACCTCACCAAGTACATCCGCATTCATACGTGCTGTTTGCTTCAACGAGAGCTTGTACAAAAGCAACAGCAGCGACTCAAGCAGCGCGCGTTGCTCTGGGGACATTGCTTGGTTCATGACGGCCGCGATACAAGCCACACATCCATCCACGTTCTCTGATGGGTGGTTGTTGTTGCCCATCATTGCCACAAGCTGTGAGTAGCAGCTGCTGGGCAACAGCGACGCGTACGCATGGGTGGCCAAGTGGAGAACCACAAAGGACACGGACTTGGATGAGTACTGGTTCAGTCTCTCGGGGAGATCTCCTTGTTGGATACACTGCATCAATTTGGTTTTCTCTTTGGGTTTGCCATCGACAAGAAACAAATCGTTTTTGTGGAGTTTATGCTTGAGAAGAAAATCCACAAGGTATTTAAGAATGATGCAAGTCTCTGGGGGCATCGAATGGCACGTCGGCACGGACGCTTCCTGTCCGCAAGGAGGAGTAGAAGAAGAAGCGGACGAGAACGCGTGGAAAGACGAGGAGGAGGAAGAGGACAGCTCTCGGATGGCGGAAGGGCGGCGGCAAGGAACTGGATCTGGAGTTGTGGCTGCGAGTGATGCCGCCGCCGTGCCGCCACTGCTTGTGCTTGTGCTAGGCTTGCGCCAGCTGAGCATGTTGCTTAATCTGTTGGAGCCACTGCGCAGACGCGCGCTCTGCGGTGACGAGGGATCCATCCGGTGATTAGTCAGTCAATGAGACCCTTCCCATTGTAGGAGCAGCCTGCTTGGGGTTGTCGGTTACGCAGTAACGTCGGGACAAAATTGGAGTCTGGAACAATTGGGTTTTCCATTTCTGGGGATCAGTATCTGCTGCGCTACGGGTCAAAGCAACGGCTATGCTGGACTTGCCGTAAAGGCGAGACTAGTAACGATTTCTCCAACGCCACGGCTATCGAGTAGGCCTGATTCACATACCATATCAACCCAAGTCAGCAACGTAGTGCATATCTTCAACATATATGCATAGCAAACGTACTGTATGCATAATATCCACGACTTCTTCCAAATGAGCGAGTAACAAGTTGTATGTGATCGTGGTCGTGGTCGTTACTTGCTGTGTCTCGCGCTCTTCGTCCTTCTTCTGACCCTCACTTCCTCCGTCCGCCTGGAGGAACCTTTTGCGCAACGCCTCACCAAGGAACTCGTCGCTTTTCCAGATCTCCAAGGACCGCTTGGCCTTATGATGGAGTGGGTTACTGGTCTCATCTTGTGCTTGCTTGGCGACCAGCAGAGAGCGATGGTACTTGCGCCACACATGCCAGGCTGCCTTGACATGTTGACGGCCCAGCCGATCACGGAGACACGCCGCGCTCGGAGAAGCGTGGCGCTTGAGCAAATGCCACGCACAGCGTCGCTGATACCGGCGTCCGTACTGACAAAGCTGTTGATCTCGTTTCTGGAGGAGATCCTCTACAGACCCGCCACTAGATGGATCCGGGTTTTTTTGAAGAGCGACAAACCATTTCTTGGCCGTGTTATTCATATGCGGATACGAGACAAACACTTCCGCATAGCCAAAGCCGACTTGCAATGCGATTTGTTCCATGGCAGCCACTTGTTCTTGAGATTCCGGGTAGATTTGGAAAACCGCCGCGCTGCCGTCTTGAAGTACTCGATGGAGGCTCTTGTAGCAAGTGCGGAGCCCGTCGTTTGTGAGCCATTGCAACATGGAGATGCCAATCGCGGCATCGCACAGTTGCGCACGCAGCGGGAATTTTTGCGCAGCGTTGCCACAGTAAAAAGCTGTGCGGTCCTCGTTGCCGCTACTGCTGCAGGAAGTCGCTTGGTCATTGCGAGTAGTCGTAGTGTTGCCAGCTCTTAGTGACAGCATGGATGCGCTGATGTCAAAGGCAATCGAAAAGCCATCGATGTGGTGGTCATGCAGCCATCGCGCAGCCGCTTGCGTGCTCAGTCCTGAGCCAGCGCCGAGATCAAGAAGCACAAAGGGTGCTGTCGCTGCCGCCGTCGCTGACGGAGGAGGCGATTGGCACTGGACGAGTTCGAGCGCATAGAGCGTCAGATCGCGCTGGATCGTGGCGTTCGCAGGCGAGGTGTAGATCGCTGCTTGGTCCTCTGTATAGAATCGCTGTGCAGCAGATGATGACGCCGATGCGTGCGCTTTGGCATGCAGTTCGGGCTTGGCGCGCTGGAACGTCATTTTCCACTTTTTCAATGGCGCACCTCCATTCCAAAAAAATATCCCTATTTTTACTTTTGCATTCGGGATCAATGAGCTAGTCGACTTAAAACGAGGGACAGCAAGGGACACACATGGCTACATTTCAACAGATCCAATGACGACGAGGCCATCACTGCCGCACGAACGCAACGAACGCCTCAGCGCGTTTTCGCACAGAATTCACAAGTCGCGCAGCGCGAATCACCTCTGGCGGATGAAGCACGTAACGATCTGTCGCATGGCTTGCTGTCTTCACAAAAAGAAAAAAAAATATTGATAGAAGAAAATCCCTTCGTCATTCGATCGGTTGGTGGCCGAAGAAATGTTCTTCAGAATGACTCAGCGATAGATATTTATTGTATCTGATGGTGCGTGACAAGCGTGCGTCGAACTAGAAGGCGAAATTGAGTCAACGCAGTGGACATGAACACGTACGTGCGCATTGTGGAATCGGAAATGCCGCTTGGGTGACCTTTGGTCGCATGTCAGCTCACCACGATTTCTGCATACGTCAACCGTTTCCATCACCCACGATCCACCAAGCACCACTCAATGTGCACTTCGCAACCAATCGGTGAAAGCCA
>JAADWJ010000089.1:0-54407 GCA_023336165.1 Pythium monospermum
AAAAAAAAAAAAAAAAAAAAAAAAAAAAAAAAAGGTACCGGCAAAACGACGGGTACCATGTGGAAAATGCACCATCTCCAGACAGTCATCGCTCCTTGTATTACTTCGAAGTGTGGTGTCCTATCCTCTCCTTTTTTTGTTTAGCTTTTTTTTCATTTTTTTAATTCCTTCACTGGGCACTCCTTCCTTTCTCTTCTGCCCCTCCGGAAAAAAACAAAAATCCTTTGGCTGGCCTTCTCTCTTCCTCTTTCTGTTCACTCCCACTCTCTTCCTTGTCTTCCTTGTCTTTTCGTTAATGGCGGTGCAAATCCACAAACATCAAACTCGCGACAAACGTCATCATCATCTTGGGCTTGACTTCGACAATATCTTCGTACGTGACAAACACACTCGCACCAATTTTTTGCGCGCAACTGATCGCGTATTTTGCATTGCTGGCCTTCTGTTCGTCACTGGGGGAAGCTTGTTGCACGACCATTTCCCAGTTCACGGCACGCGGCTCGACGGCATGGATCAAACTGAGCAAATACAGTCCATCCGATAAACTCAAATCACGGAACGCGACAATCGGTCTTGTATTTGGGTTGCCACCTTGCAGCACTTTTGCATTCGCCCACTGGATAATATCGCCATCGGTGATTCCGCCAGTGTGGATACCAGAGGCCGACGCTAATTCACTCAATAATTTGAGTTGCTGGTGCCGCATCGATTGCCAAATCACCGATAAAATCAGTTTTTTATTGCCTTCAAAAATATCGGCACCACCAATGTTCACCAATGAAAAATGCAATTGTTTGCCCAAGACCACACAATAATTGCAATTTTCGACTTGTTTGAATTTATTTGGCGCAATCAAATTCACTTTTTGCCACGAAACAATTCCTTTTTCAATTTTTTCAAAGACTTTGAGGAGGTTGATACCATCACTCAAATCGGAAAATAAATGATTGATATACACTTCATCAATGCCCAACGAGTTAATCCACATGCGGAAAACACGTTCTTCACGGGTATCGCCACTGTCATCGTACAAGATTTCTTCCAATTGCTTTAAATCGTCTTCCACGATATCCAATGCTGGACACGTATTGAACAATTGCGCGACAAACGACATGTTGAGCTTTGGGTTACCATTTGTGATATCCCGTGGTTTCAAAAACGTATCAATTTGCAATTTGCGTGCATTCGCGATCACATGAGAAGCCCTTTCTTCGGCTTGTTGTTCGTGGCATAAATCACAAACTTGTGGCGCGATTTGGTGTAAAAGAACACTGTACGCGTTGGCATCTTGCAAATCCGAGCTGAAATTCGTGACTTGTTTGCTGTAATTCGCAGCTTTCAAATGGTAATTCATCCATCGCAATAAAATTTGGTCCGGTGGTAATTTCATAAACGCCTCCAGTGACTCGCCATCCAATAAAAGCCGCACCAATTCAGGATGGCTTTTCAAATTGATGGTCGCGGTCAGCTGGATCTTGATGATTTGCCAGACAAGGCCCAACACCAAAATGGGTTTACCTTGAATCAAATCGGTCGGCCCAATATTCACGACACTGCAGCCAATACTCTTGGCGGCTTGGATACATAGATTTTGGTTTTCAGTCATTTCATAGACGTTTAATTGCGCTTTTTTGGGCAAGTTAATCGCACGTAGATCAATGGTTTCGGGCACCGCGGCGTTCACGAGTTTACATAATAAAATGCCATCACGAACGCACTGGAAAAGCGTGCCGCTTTGCGTGGCGTCCATCGGCAACTTCAAATCGCGGTCGTGGTGTAAGCAGTTGTTGATATGTTGCGTAAACGCTGCGGTTTCTTCTTCCGAGTACGAGTGTTTACTGGTCGACGGCTGTTGGCCGCTATGGTCGACAATTTGGTGGAGAGAACTGGAACTGTGGGCGTGGAAAAGCGCAGCGCCACTGGCACGGCGCTCCAAGACACCAATGGCATGTGCGTCCAGCGCTGCAGGAGAAGCAGTAGCGTTCGCGGTCGGTGCAGCGAGTGGCCATTGAGAGCGCTTGTCTTGGGCAGCGGCAGGCGTGGGCGATGGCTGGGTGCCTGTGGTCGGTGGCCATTTGGGCTTTTGACTTGGAGATGGTTCTTGACGCGCAGGTGATGGTGCCGCCGGTGGCCATTGCGGCTTGGACGGCGAGACTGGGGCAGCTGTTGCCGCCGGAGTCGCTGGTGGCCATTGGGGCTTCGATGGGGACGTCGGTGCGGCAGAAGGCGCAGTAGGTGGCCATTGTGGCTTGGCTGGTGATGGCGATGGCGCTGCTGCTTGCTGAGTCTGCACGGGTGGCCACTGTGGCTTAGCAGGCGAGGCAGACGTCGCAGCGGCAGGTTGTGACGGCGGCCATTGTGGCTTTTGCGTTGGAGACGGCTCTTGGCGCACAGGCGACGGGGCGGAAGACGCCACAGGCTTGGCCCACTGGGGCTGCTTACTCGTGGTCGTTGTTTCCTTCGGTGGCGTCGTGGTCTTGTTGGTCGGTGGCCACGACGGTTTGCTGGGTGCGGCAGGTGGAACCGCAGCGGTTGAGCTGGCAGCCGGTGGCCACTGTGCCTTCTGCGCAAATGGAGACGGGGATGTCGCCTGTGGCGCTGCTGCTGCAGCTTGGCCGTTGTCCGGTGAGTGGGTGCTTGACGACCACGACGGCTGGCCTGTAGACACAGGCGCCACTGGCGCAGCGGCCTGTTGGTGGACAGGAGGCGAGATCGATACTTGGCTGATCAGTGTTGCGGCATCCACCGCGATGCCGCCGTTTCGCAAATCGTAAAACAAATGGAGAAACTCTTGGAACGTGATTTGCGTTGGTCGTTCTAATTGCACTTGTTTGAGGATCGTTGTCACCTGAGTAGGCGTGACGTTCTCGCCCATCTTCAGCAACACGGGGTGGAGATCGCCCACGGAAATCGCGGCTGCATAGTCATTGTCATGCTCTTTGAAAACGCGCTTGAGTTCGTGGATTTCTTTCGGCGTGAATTTCTGAAGAAACGCGGACGGTAATTGGTAGCTCATGGCTGAGTGAGGTTGTGTACACCGGTATGACAGCGGAGACTGCAAGGAAGCGATCGCTAGCTGGCCTTGGTCTCTTGGTGTCGTGGAGAGACGCACGCAAGCGGACACGGGGAGGGGGCTTTTTCTTCTTGTCGCTTGCCGCGTGTTGGACACTTCACGTTGGTTGATTATGGAGTTCGAAGGAGTGATGGTCGCTTCCCGTCGCGTGGTTGAAGAAGATCGCGCGCAAGGGGCGGGGAGAGAAGTTTCAGAACTCGTGGACTTTGATACGTGAACTAGTATGTGTTTATGGAGGTGCTCAGAGTTGCAGAAAATCAGGCTGGAAGTTCCAGGGAGTTCTTTTCCAGGTGCCATTTGGGATGGATACCCATCCGAGAGATTAAAACCCCGCGACGAGGCGTGAGTTTCCCAACATTTTCTGTGGCGATCCAACGTCTTCTCTTCGACATCGCATCGATACAAGGTCCGCACGGCGTGGTGAGCTTCTCTTGTCTTTCAGTATGCATGCATGCATGCATGGAGTCCATGGGTAAGGGTTGTTACTAATACGGAGCGACTCACCATCCGCTTGTCCAGTTGTTGCGCATTTGGAAATTTTGGTGGTCATTTACCCATATATTGATTGGGTATAATTGTACATTTAGTGAAATTAAAGCCAATGAATGGATGTTTCGTGAACATTTTGCACACTTCCAGTTCTGGAGAACGAAAAAGATCCATGGGTTGCACCCATAAAACCTGCTCCTTTTTTTTTTTCTGTGGATGCTGGTGGTGTCCCATTTCCCCTTGGCAGTCGCGGATTTGCTCTCCACGCCAAACGACGGGATCTTCCTCTTTCTTTAGCGGCGCTCCCTCCATACTAGTATCACCATGGCGCCTCTCGCTCGCCGCAAGGTGTTCATCGTCGCCGGCGTGATCACGCTGTTTGCCGTGATCGGCGCGATTATCGCGGTCATCGTGACCAAGACCGGTGGCTCGAACGACGCCTCGACTTCTGCCGAGGCCGATAAAAACGGATCGTCCAACACCAACGGCGGCTCGTCCTCGACGACCAAGCCCACCAACAAGCCCACGGGCAGCGCCACCAATTCGTCCACGTCTTCAAGCTCCGGCTCGGGCGATGGCGAGAAAGTCTCCAAGATCACTTCGGATCCAGCAAAAGGTAACGTCATTTTGCCTGATATAACGTGAATTCCTCCGTCCTTAGAATGTTAAAATCATCATGCTAATTATCGTACATTTCCCTTTGTGTAGCCAAATTCACGCTATCGGCGTATGCGATCGGCGATTGGGGCACGACGCTCACGCGGGACTCCTGCTGCAAGCGCCGTGGCGACCACACGCCCACGAATGTCGACAAAAACGCCGAAGATCTGGTCGCGACAGTCATGGGCAAGGCCGCTGAAGCCACGGATCTCAAGCCAAAAGTCGTGATCGGCCATGGCGATAGCTTTTACTGGGTCGGTATCATTGACAAGACCGACCAAGCGCACCGCTTTCAAGAAACGTTTGAAAACAAATTCAACAACCCAGCGCTGGATTCTATCCCATGGGTCAATGTCATGGGCAACCACGATTACGGAGGCGCCAGTTACATTTGTTCGTCCGGTGGCACGTACACGAAATGCGGCTCCACGGAAGCCATGCTGCAAGGTCTCAAGGACAAATTCGATCTCCAAGCCGGGTACAAATCAGACAACGGCGACCGTTGGATCATGAAAGACCATTTCTACGTCCACAGTATTGAAGACAAAGCCAGCGGCGTGTCCATCGATATCTTCAACCTCGATACAAATGACGCTGATGTCCATGGCGCGCAACAAATTTGTTGCCAGTGTTACGGGTACTCGAATGGCGCCGGCAAATGTGAAGAAGTGAACCGTGGCGATCCGTTCTGTATGGGTGGCAACGGCGAAATGTTTGATGCCTGCATGGACCAACTGCAAGCCTGGGGAAAAGACTCGCGCGATCAGTTGAAGGAGCAAGTAGCCAAGTCCAAGGCCACGTGGAAGATTGTCAACTCCCATTACTCGCCGTACAACCATTACGCTGCGGAACACCAAGAAATGTGGTGGGATTTGCTCAAGGATTTGGGTATCCAACTTTGGATCAACGGCCACACCCACGGTGAAAAGCATGATTACGCCAAGATGGGCATGCATTTCATTGAAAATGGTGCTGGTGGTGGTATCTTGAATGAAGCCGCGAGTGGCGTCGCGCCGTACTCGGAGCCATACGTGAAGCAACTGTGGGCGTACCCTACGCATGACTATGGGTTCTTTGAGCTCAAGGCCTCGAAAGAATGGCTCAAGGCAAGTTTCATGACCAACGATGGCGCGTGGAATGTCGCGGATAACTTTGCCGAGTCCACGCAAGGCGGCGTCGCGGTCAAGCACTGCTGGTACATCCCTGTGGATGGCACGCTCGGCAAAGAGTGCGCGGAAGAGGCCACGGCGCTGAGCGTGCCAGGCAAAGTGCGTGTCCACGTTGAAGCGCACCACTCGCAACACTAAGCCACAAAAGCGAAGCGAGATTCTATCACTGGCCCACGTTTGTGTACAGTGATTTCTTTATCCCAAACAGTTAAAAAAGAAAAATAATGATTTTCCAGCTTTGATTTTTTTGTGGTTTATCGTTGACAACTTCTCACACTGCTGGAGATTTGTGCTCAGCCACAGGTGAGTGCAAATGTTTCCCCACGGTATTAAAATAGTGGGGCGATGTCCCATGACTCACAAATTGCGTGATGTTCCGTCGGCAATACTGTACCAATGCAGCAGTGTGCCCACCGTGCGTGGCAAGTGGCAATACATATCCACACCACTGACAATGACGTGTGGGTTGCTCCATTTTGCTGTTTGTTTATGGCACAGTATCCTCCACCGGAAATAAATTATTGCGAACCCAAACTGCACATGTGGTGCATCCAGTATCCAGTACCGGTACCGTAGTGGATGCACCACATGCCCAGTTTTCTGAACCCCATGGTCACCATGAGATTCAGAAACATGGCGCTGGGCAGAGTCGTGCATCCGATAGTGACTGGTGTGTACCCACAGTCAAGACTTGAACTATCACCATCCAGTACACATGTGAACAATCCACTCACAAAGTCACTCAAAATGCTGACTCCATGCACTGATATAAGGATATGCTGGCTTGGCTGATCCGTATTACAAATCGAGCCATTGGGTACAGAGGCACATGTTTGAACAGCATGTGTGGCTGGCTGGCTTTCAACTGTGGGTTGATTCACAACCCAGCATTGTCGATTCAACGATGCTGGTCAACCCAACAGAATGAACAACCCGAGACAGAGTCTGTGAGGCTGGCTGCGTTGATCTGGAGTCATTCCCCAATCTGCCTCGCCACCACCAAGTGACCCACCGCCACCACCACCAACTACCCTCTCCAGCCATGAAGTTCGCTACCGTTTTGACCGCTCTCGCCATGACCTTCGCTGCTACCCACGCCGCTGAGTGCACGATGGAAGATCAGATGGCCTGGGCCAGCAAGCCAGAGTTGTTGAAGATCGCGACGGCTTGCTCTGGCATGGCCACGACCGGTGCGACAACGGATGCTGAAGCGTTGAAGAAGTTTTGCGCGATGCCTGACTGTGTGAGCGCTCTCAAAGCGCTTGCCGCGGTTGCACCAAAGTGCACAGTCAGCGGCCAATCGCCGACGGCCGCCTACGATGCGATCACCGACGCATGCAAGGGTACCACCAGTGCGGCCACCACCAGCGGCGCGAGCAGCGCCATCACTGCCGCTGCCGTTGCGACCGTTGTCTTGGCGTACGCTCGCGTTTAAATAACCAAGATCTCTTGCTGTATCATTTTTTGCCACAACGCTTGACACGTATAGGACTCAGTACAGGACTGTAGTTCACCAAACAATACAATTGAAAACAATACCTCTTACTCGTACTTACCATATCACAACACTCGCACATGTATGCTTGTCTGTGAAATATGCTTATGCTCACACTCAGAAAACCGGATTCACGAGCCGAGTGAGGAGCTCTTTCTGGGATAAAGTGAAGGACTATTCGAATGAGCTGTTGAGACTCTCAACTTTATCATGGAGAGAGAGTTGAAGAACACCATCCACCCTGAATTGTGCTGTTCACTGGATACACTTACCGGTATTCACCGGTATCTGACATTCTCCCAAGGGGTAGGTGCAAACTGGACAGCATTTTTGCTGTCAACAGCTGGACGCTCGGCATCTTGCGCTTCTTGGCTGGGGTCATCAAAAGTTGGCACGGTAAAAAATCGCCAACTTTTCCCAACAAACAAGAAGCACCGCCAACAAAAAGCCAATTTCGCCAACGATTTGCTTCTGGTGCTGTGCATCGCCAAAAAGGAAACGATGACGAAGATGACGACCAATATCGTTCGTGCTGCGTTGGTGCTTTCTGCGAGCGCCTGTATGGTCCAGGCACAAGCCACAGAAGACTGGCATATGCGTCCGATCAAATCGCTTCAAGCGCGGGTTGAGTCATTCGCTCCGATTTGGGATTCCGACCATAAAGTGTGGGTTTCTGGCATCGACAGTGGCAACAGCAAAACGAATCTCACGTTTGAACAACGGTACGCCGCGACGCTGGACTCGGTCACGACCTCAAGTGTCGAAGGCGCGCTGATGTATTTACAACGCGACTGTATCGATATCGGCGCCGAGCCCACGAAAAGCGGTTGTAAACGCAAAAATGATGTCAAAGTGATCACCTTTTTGGAAATTGAAATCGCAAATTCCAATGGCGCGCTTGCGGAATACCAAAATGACCAGTACTCGTATCCAGAATTTTGCCCCTTTGTGGAAATGAAAAACGGCCAGTGTATCTTCACGAACGAGACGGCGACGCCGACCGCGGTGATTGAAAACCCTGCCGAGTGTAAGCAGTACAGTGGGCAGAACGGGCAACCGAATATCGGTCCGTGTGTCGGCGCCGAGGCGTTTCCGACCGATAATATCGCACCGTATTTCGATACCGTGTGGTTCTCTTACCCAGGCGGCTGCCCGATGACAACGTGGGCGAGTGGCAAGAGCGCGAGTTGTCGCAATAAGAACCCAGGCGGGCTGTGTCCATTCGGCGTATCCCCCGATGGCGTAAAGTGTTCTTTTGCGTACAAGATCCTTGGGTATATCAATATTGACGACCTCGTGGGCATCACCTCCATGGACGTCAAGCTGCCAGCGAAACTCCCATCCGGATCCAGCAACAGCGGCAGTGGAAGTGTCGCCGGGGAAGACGATTTTGATGCTGATGCAGATACCGATGATGGAAGTAGTAGTAGCTCCTCGCAAGCCGGAGAAGCCGATGGTAAATCCAAGTGTCCAAGTGGTGATTGTTTCGACGACTATGAAGAGTTTTGCCAAGCGAACCGCACCGAGTTCCACGCAAGAGACAAAGACCGCACGCTTGGCCTGCGTGACGTGCAAGCGATCAATTTCTGGGGGCTTCCATCCGACCACCGCGCGAATAAGAACCGCACTGCGTTCATGATCAACATGTACAATAAATTGGCCAATGTATCGACCAGCAACATGACGCCACTGCCGCTGGACCTCACAAAAATCACCAAAGAGAACCCGCCATGTTACCAAAACTCGCTGGCGTGCTACAATACGCGGTATGGATGTGTGCGTCATTCGTACGCTCAAGTTTGTTCGGTTTGCAAAGAAATGGGCGAGAAATGCGTGGTCAAAATGCCGGCATACACGTTCCCAACGCTCACAAAAATGCCTCGCGAGGTTTCGGACAGCGAACTGCGGAGTCGAAAGATCAAAGAACCGACGGAGAAGGCTTCGAACCCTTCAAGTGCCTCCAGGAGCTCTGTCGGTGTGGCCATGGTCAGGGTGTTGGTGGTGGTCATTTTTGGTTTGGTTTGGTAGGCGTTTGTATGGGTTTTTTGTGTTTAAATGTTAAGAACGTATTTTTGGTATATCAGTTATGTGTCAAAATGTGCCAAATTTCCAATCACAAATTTGTTGGAGGAACGAATAACAGAGAGGAGACTGCGTAAAGATGGCGGAACTGTACGCGGAGATCCAAGAGGAAGAAGAGCGTGTCGCGCGTGGGCAGCAGCAGCGCAAGTACTGGGACCGCAAGACCTACTCGTCCTATGAAGAGCAGCAGAGCGCGATCGGCGCGTCGTCGACGCTGTACATCGGCAACTTGTCGTTCTTCACGTCCGAAGTGCAAATTTATGAGCTGTTTTCACGCGTTGGCAACGTGAAACGCGTGATTATGGGCCTGGACCGCTTTAAGAAGACCCCGTGTGGCTTTTGCTTTGTCGAGTGAGTCACCAGCGTCTCTCTCTCGCTTCGCCACGCATCAATACTAACGTTTCCCTAACAATCACACAGGTATAACAAACACGATGAAGCGATCGCGTGCTCCAACTACCTGAGTGAGACCAAGCTCGACAACCGCGTGATCCGCTGTGAGATGGACGGTGGCTTCCAAGAAGGACGCCAGTTTGGCCGTGGCGCTTCCGGTGGCCAAGTGCGCGATGACCGCCGTTCGCAGGATGACTATGACGCAGGCCGCGGTGGCTATGGCCGCAGTAGTGGCAACGCCGATGGCAACCACTTCCGCCGCTCCTCGGGCCCGCGCAAGCGCTCGCGTGGCGATAGCATCGCCGATGAGCCACCACGGAAGATGGAGCGACGATCGCCGCCACCACAACATGACGATGGCGTCAAAGCTGAGGTTTTTTTGAGCATGGTTGTGTGAATCTGATATAGAATGTAATTGTATTGACGTGACTGTGTGTGCACTGCCCATCTACGCAGCAAGAAGAGCAGAACCCTCGCTTCCGCAACCGTGACCAAGAAGACGATATCGATGGCGGCGACGATGACCAAGCCAAAATGGAATAAAAATCAAAAATATATGACACTACCACCTTCTTTTGTAACTTTGATATTTTCACGACCCTAATTTGATGCACAAGAATGTTGGTCGTTTTCAAAACAAGGTGAGATAACCGACAAGATCATGAAGGAGACATGGCTACAGTATCCTTCATTGGGATATCCACGTGCTCGCAGTGGTCCTCCTTCAGCACAGAACTCGGAGCTCTTGCAGCATACTTTGTATCAGTCAAAACGAGCAACATATCCGTGCCACCCCCACTGCACTGGTGTCCCAGTCTCTCACTTTTCAATTTCACCATTCCAAGTCAACCAGTTTCCCCCTCCAAGATAATGAAGCTTTTCGCGGCTACACCACGGCTCTTGCTGCTCACCAGCGGCTTGGCGAGCTGTCTATTGACCACGCCCACCACCATGGCAGCCACGACAACGTGCAAGAGCCTCACGAGCGTGGAAAGTGCGTTCGTCTCCACGATGGCCATGCTGGCCAACATGACCAACAGCGAAATCAGCTCGTCGGATATCGCCGACATGTTCAAGCCCATCGACGCAGCGTATCCGGCGCTGTCGAAATGCGTCGCGTCGATCAACCCACTCACCGTCACCACGACGGTCATGGCGAGCAGTGGCTATGCCTCCTGCAACAAGACCATCAGTAGCTTTGCACCAAACGAAGAGTTGTCCGACGCGACGATCCGCGACCAGCTCTGCCCGTTCTATTCGGACACGATCATGCCCTGCATCCTCAACGTCGCTGTCCAGACCGTGGTCGACACCATGGCCAACTCGGATGGTTGCTGCGATGACCTCAAGACTCTGATCAAGACTTCTTTTGGCTCGGATCTCAAACCCATGGCCACCGAAGTGCTCAACCGGCTCGGCTCGGTGGCCTGCTCGGTCAAGAGCTTTACCAGTTCCTCGGATGGCAAGACAACCACGGAATCCTGTGGCATGTCGCTTCTTCAAGGCTTGTTTTCCTCCGAGACCAATTTGCTGCCACTTGTTCAAATGCCAACCGCCCAGGTGTGCTCGGCGATGGCTGGCAAGACCTTCACGAATACCTTGGGCAACCAAACGCAAATGGAAGTCAAGCAACGCGTGGAGCCCGTGGGCATTTGTTACGAACCGGTCAGCGCGGTCATCAGTATGATCGCCAGTTACCCGATGATTTCAACCATGACCCAGACCGTGACAGTAAACGGTGCGAGCAAGCAGGTCGCGCTGGCCGATTTGTTTACGACCGACAAGTGCGTGACCAGTGAGTCGCTCTTGGCCTGGCTGATGACCGACACCAGTGTGGTGATGACGTCGCTTCGCTCGCTGGACGCCGCCATGGCGTCTCTGGGCATGAGTGGTGGTGATGCCATGATGATGGGTGGTGGAAACAGCAGTGGGTCCCACCATGAGATGAACATGAACGTGACCAGTATGATGATGGGCACGATGGCCGAGTACCAGAAGACGATGCCATCGATGTGTTTCCACTTGGCCAGTGGCCAAAAGTGTGACTACGGAACTGCCACGACCACCACGACGTTTGTCACGACGTCGGCCAACCCGACCATCACGGCTCTCGCGGCGCCGTCGATGAAAGCGACGATGGCGAATGCTGTGCTGGTGGTGATGACGACAATTGCCTTGGCCACTGCGACGCTCACAGGAAGTGCTATGGTCTAAGAGAGAGAGAGAGAGAAAAAGAGAAGGAACCCATTCCTGCCGCAGGCATATATTCGATATAATTTAATGTCTTTTTATCCATTTGTTGCAAAATACTTCAGAAGTATTTGCGCTGACCAGACCCACGGCACGCATTTTTCAGGCACCGTCGAAGCCAAGGTATCGCCTCTCGACGCGTATGGCGGCACGACCACGGCAATGGATGTGGCCGGTTCTGATGTGATCGCCTGGATACCGGTCGTGTGTGTCTGACATTGAAGAGCCAGCATTCAATGTCTACTACACGCAGTGCTATAATAGTTTTATTTTATGTATGCTTGTTCACGCCTGTTGCGGTTTGCGGGGCCGGCCATGATGGCAACACTGTTGCAAGTGGTAGAAATTTGGGAATAATGTGGTCCTTGGTAGAATTTTCGGAAATATGTTGGCAAGTGGTAAAATTATCGGGGCGTCCCAAAAACAAAAGAAAAAAAAAACGGAAAACAAAAACATTGAGGATCATATATTTTCAAAAAACTGTTGACAAAAAAAATACTATCAATAACTTATTCGCATCATAGGACTCTTTTTTTTTTTTTTTCTCACACAAAAGAATGCTGAGTTGGCGTTGCCCGTGAAAGTCCTGGATCGTCATTCTCAATAGATAAGATATTGTATTGTTTCAAACCCTTCATCTGGGACACGTTGTGGTTTTCCCAATAATTCTATTATTAGCCCCCGATACATGGTCAGCTGTTTACAGAATCATCAGAAACTTGCTGCCCTTGTTATGCACAAGATGGCAATCGACGATGACATAAAACAGCCAAATCGGTTGTACTGTTCAGAAAACTGCCTGCCTCGCGCATGTAAATAATGTGCGACCAGTATTACTGGACCATCCCAAACTCGCTTACTACCCACTGCTCAAAAGCATAGACGCTCCTTTTCCTGTCTTCCATTTTTTTTTTTTTTTTTTTATTCCAACACGATATTAGTATTGGACCATGTATTTATAAATAACCCGAATATTTTTAAAAGCGGAAGTAGGGTTTTTTTTTTTTTTATTGCCACACGTCTTTCGCTTCGTGCTTCGTCGCCACTTCGCGGTCGGTCGCCTATGCAATATCCATGCAGGTCGTGCCGTGTCTCTCAAGCGCACCACGCCCACGCAACGGCCAAGAGGTACCACCACCTCCTGTACCAGCAGCACCACAGCCGCCGACTCCTCTGACCACGTCACGTATTTGTACCTCGTGTTCAAGCGCCTTCCACATAGTACGTCTCATCCTACTCAACACATCGATCAGCGTCGCGTTTGCCTGGCTCGTCGCGCTATGCTTTAGCCTGGGCAACATCTTCTCTGGCCAACGGGCAGCTCAACAAAGCCGCCGCACCTTTCTCACCGGCACGATTGTATGGGCGTACACTTGGTTCTGCCTTGCTACACTCTTCATACGATCCATTTTGCTTTTCCGGCTCGAGTTGCTCTCCCACCCGGGTCGCCGTGCGGGTGCAAGACGCATCCTTGGCAGAATGTTCCACTACACGGCTCTGTAGTTCACCATCGGTGCAGTGGCCACTGCTTTGTTCGGCTACGGGTGCGGAAGTCTGAATTTTTCCTGGACCAACTACAAATTTGCTCTATACAGCAGTTCGGTGACGTGCGTCGCGTATTTATCCGTGGTTGGGCACGCTGTGAGACGCATTTACAGGCGGGAGACCACGCAAGGCAGCCAGGCCACACAACAACACCAAAGAGAAGTCTCCACGAGTGTCTCTCCAGCTGAGCCTCGCACTGGTACCAGCGCGATACAGCCTCCACCTTTGCAACCCTTCTCTAGTGGTGGTAGTGGTGGTGGTGATGGTGATGTTTGTGCTGCACTTGGCAGTCGTCACCGGTCCATCCAGTGCGGCCGCCATGGCTGGCTCATCCTGTCCGTGTTTGTGCCCACACTGTACGTCCACTTCATTTGCCTTGTCAGTGATACGTTGCTTTCCGCGTGGCATCTTTGGCTTTTCACGGGCGCCAGCATCGCACTCAAAATGGCCATGCAAGAGACCGCCAAGTGGTTCATCTTGAAGCAAAACCTCCACAACCCACGCGCCATGGTCGTGCTGGTCGCCATGCCGACGGTACTCATTGACACGCAAGTGCGGCTTGTGCTCTTGAAGTTTCAAAAAAGCGCCAAGGCCACGCTGGCCACGACAGTGGGGCTAGCTGCCACAGAGATTGGTGTGTGCTTGCTCAAGAGCCTGTGGATGCGAAGGCAAATCGAAAACCGCCGCCGCCGCTGCGACTTCAGCGAGCAGCAGCAGCAGCAGTCAAGAGGTGGTCACCTTGGCTCCTCCACAAGGGAAGCGTGCTCTCCTCCTCCTCCCCCAAGCGGTGATGATCAGCAAGCCACCGAGGCTGCCGCGTTCACGTTGTGGAAGTCGCAGCTCCACCAGTGCCACACAACGGAGCTGGTCGCCGACATGTACGCCGAGTACATCGCCATTGGCTGCTCAAGTGTCATGCTTTTTGTGCTGGGCGACCACCCACAGTTTTCCTTCCGTGCCCAAGTCGCTGCTACTGGTAGTGTTGCCAGTGCGTCGATCCACTGGCAGCTGCTGGTGCAAGTCGCCGTGGAGGCGCTGGTGGATTTTCTTTGCTGCTGTGGGGAGATCGCTGGTGGGCTCAGCTTCCTCTCCACCACACAGGAGCGCGCGTTTTACTTGGTGTTTTTCATCACGCTCGCGGTCATCAACATCAACGTGTCGGCCCTGTTTTATGTCACATAAAAAGGGACGTGTACAGTCCTTCAGCAAGCGTCCTTCGAACTGGAAAATGGATTGAAAAAGTGGTGGAAGGGTCAGTGGTCCGTCCATACAGAGTACTCAGTACTGTATAGTTTCGCTCTTGGAACACCAGCGGAAGCCACGAGTCTTCCAAATATTGACTGGCCTCAAATTAGTCAAAATATTTTCGTCCAAATTGTGAAATATTAAATATTTCGCCCCAATAAAGACAAAAAAATATATATATCTACGCTCGTTTTGGATCATGTATGATTGGATATTACTATTGACAAAAGGCTTCAAACACGGGATCATCGGCGCCAATCCACTGATCCAGGTCAAGCGGTGCCCGATGCAAGTGCGGAACACACCAAGTCCCCACGCCACCACACAGGTGTTGATCGGTTGTTTTGATAATGTGGAGGGGTTCGGATTATGGATGATTTTCGAGAAACTTTTGATACATTTCCTATTGTAAGCATGCCGAAAACAAATAAATTGACGCCTGGCGTGGAAAAAACAAAGGTGTGTTCACCGTGAAAACAGTATGATTACGTCAACTTGGCCTGAGTAAAACCCCCACCGACTCGCCGTCTTGATTCAAACCCACACCAGCGGCCTTGAGACTCGAAAATCATCCGAAAACTATTGATACTCGAAAGTCATGCCCTCTTGGTTTGAAATTTGCGATTTTTGTTTTTTTCTTGGACCCGCCACACACCGGCGACGGTTGTCCATTGCTCACTGTACCTATTTTTCTGTCGCTTCGTATACTGTCCTATACCTATACTATTGGGTCTCCATCTTCTCTCCTTTCCCTTCAAAAATAAAAAAAAACGTCAAAAAAAAAAAAAATTACATTGAGGATTATATATTTTCCAAAAAATTACGAGAAAATTGTCACACCAAAAATACTAACTTATTCGTACTATGGACCTGTTTCTTTTGTTGTTTTCACACAAAAGAATACTGCGTGGGCGTGGGTCGTAACCCTGGGTCGTCATTATTCCCATCTTGGACACTTCCAATGGACCACACATCACTTCCGGATGGGGAGGCCTCTAATAAAGCGACCGTGGAGCTCCGCTCCCGCTCTGGTGGAGGGGGAGGGAAATCCTCGCTGGCTCGGAAAATCTTGCTGGAGATGCGGTAGACCTCGTCGTCGTCGTCCTCTCCGTAGCTGGAGGTGCTCGTTGGCTCCATCCACGTAGGCGATTGGGAGACTGATTGACGAGGAGAGGACGAGTGCTTGCGAGATGAAGGTGGAGGAGGAGGAGGCGGAGGAGCAGCTCCTGTCCCCCTGGCAGCGGAGGAGGAGAACGAGGAGGAGGAGAACGACGACGATGGCATCGCAAACGGGGATGGCAGTAGCTTGACGCCCGTGGTCTTGCGTGGCGACGACTGGACACTGGACGCCATGATGGCAGGAGAAGAGGACGGTTTATTAGTGCTCCGCTGCCGCTGCAAGGCTGCAGCTGCGATGGCTGCTCCTCCTATAGAGGAGGACGAAGAGGAGGGAGATTGAGGAGGTCCATTCTCAGGGGTCCGCTCGGCGCGGTACGCTCTCTCTCGTTGCATCCGCTGCAAATCACGGCGCTCATGGTTGAGCACAAACGCCAGCGCACAGACGATCGTGATCACACTCACGATACCTACAGTTTGCCAGTTGATGCCGCCCTTTTTGGTACTGGCACTGGCCGTCGTGGTCTCTTTGACGGCGCCGCTGCCTCCTGAGCTTGGACTCGCTGGTGGTGGTGGTGTGGAGATGGCCGACTCGTTCTCTGCTGCTGGCTGGACGGTGGCTGGCGCTGGCGCTTCTGTCGTAGCTGCTGGCGCTGTGGTAGTGGCTACTGGTGGCGCGGTTGTTGTTGTATTGGCTGTGGCTTCGCTGACGGTGATCTTCTCGAACACGACAAATTCCGTGGCGCTTGTGCCAGCGTCGCCTGGCAAAGAGATCTTGCCCACGATCACGTACTGCGCACCAGAAGTCGGGAAGGTGAAGGTAAACGCCTTGAGCTGTTTGGTGCCACTGGCATCAAACGCGCCCGTCTCGCTATTGCTGTCGCTTGGCAAAGCCGCTGGTTCTATCACATTGGGGGCAGCACCAGCGCAATTGGTGCCCACAAGGCAAGCGCGCAACAGCGAAGACGTGACGTCTTGCGCTTTTTTACTGGCCGCGTCCACCGCGCGTGGGAATAAATTGGTCGCGAGTGCGCCGCCGTGGACGGTTGCCGTCCATTTGACTGTTAGAGGCGTCTGCGCTGCGATGCTGGAAGAGGAAAGGGTGAGCTGGAGGTCGATGGGGCATTTGCCAATGCTGGTGGCGGCGAGCTCTTCAAAGACAAGGGGGCCTTCTTCTTTATGGACCCCATGGCAGTACGTGGTCTTGCCGTCCTGAGTGAAGCCGCCCGTGTCGATGTTCGCGGCACCGGAGACGATGTGGAGCAAGGAGACGAGCAAGAGCACCAGCAGCTGCCACATGCTGATGCTGTGGATGCTTTGGCGCTGTATTGAGCTCATGCGGCGCGTGCTGCTCCGCGCGCGTGGACTGGTAGTGCCCGTAGTAGTGGAGATAACGGGCTGCCGCAGTCCCATGGGGCGTTTTTATTGGGGATGCCTCTTCACGTTGGCCACAACAGACTCCACACTGAGGATTCGAACATTCCGCTTTTCGTTGAGGAAAGAGAGGGAAGAAGGAGGAGGAAAGAGCAAAGGGCACGGGGCCAGGCCAGCGCAACAGTGCACCACAGCAGATTGCCACACACTGTTCACACAGTGAAGAGCTCCTCCGCAGCCGCCCTGGCCACGAGGGATGGGGCCTCTCCGACCTCACCAGTTGTTGTTTGGCTTTTTGGCTTGTTTGACCCTCTGATTTCTTGAAAAAGTCAGCAGGTCACCAGTTTCAAACTGACAACGGAAACTGAAACTGGAACCTCGAAACCGACCAGCTCATCTGGGGAGTGGAGCTACGTACAGAAAACGCACAGTCCTACTCTCTATGGTTGTGGTTTGTGGTCTGGCTTGATTTTGGTCCAATGTACTGAAATACGAGAACCTCGAATGTATCACTTCAACTTGTGGTGCCCCCCGAAAAATGGGGAATTCTTTGTGAAGAGCTCTTTTTCACCAAAGCTATGACAACAACGAAAGAGGGAAACGCCAAGAGAGGCTACACCACAACGCGTACGTTTATACAACTACATACTGTCTTACGCAAAGCAAAATTGGGGACGGGGGGTCCCCTCTCGTCCACCACCTACTTGGTATCGGTGCGCCGTGGAGCGGCTGGCTCGTGGATACTGGCCAATAAATCCGAGTCCGAGTAGACCCAGCTGTACGTCGAGTCGCCCAGTGCGTTGGCGTTATGGGCGTCGTACTCGGACAAATCCGTGGTGCGTGGCAAATCTGTGGCTCCTGTGGTTCGCCGGCTATTATAAATAATATTAATATCCGTGGCGATCGTGGACTCGAAGGGATTCACGTCGTCTTCTCCACAGCCAGTGCTGCCACCTAGTGACACGTGGTCGAGCGTCACAGACGACGCCATCGAGGAGGACGGCGAAGGCAGCAGCGGACGCTGGCGACGAGAGGAATCCACAGGCAGCCGCACGGCGCTGTCATGGAGCCCTCCGAACGAAGTGCGATCGCTGTGCATGCTGCTCTCCAGGACGTTGCCATCCGAGCCGAAGAAACCACACGGTGGCTCTTCACAGTACGACGCAGTCGTTCCAGCCAACCCGATGACGGGGATGCCTCCTCCTCGATGCGTTGGATAGTGCTCTGCTTGTGGTGGTGGAGCTGCTGGCACTGGCGGCTGCCGTGGCGGACGGGTCGTTGCCTTGTGCATTGGTTGTGGTCGTGGTCGTCGTGCGTTGTCATCCAACCGGTAGATATCCTGTGGTATTGGCATGTTCCTGGCGCTTTGAGCTTGCCGGCCACGCGCCACCGTGAAGGCCGCGATGGCGCCGACCAAGCCGACGCCAGCGACCACCAGCAAGATCACCATCTTGGCGTTGTTGCCGCCCGCCGAACTGCCCGTGATCGTCGCACCTTTGGGATCTTCGGAACTGACTGTGACTTTTTCATTTTCTACTGGGTGTGGTGGCGTAGTTGCAGGCTCCACCGCCACAGCAGGAACATGCGGTTTGACTGTGCCAGGCGCGTCGCCACCGACTTGGACGCGCTGGAACGATACAAATTCAGTCGCACTGATGTTGAGCGCGGCGTCGCCAGGCAACACAACTTTGCCCACGATCACGTACTCGCCTTCCGATGGGAACTGGAACAAGTAGCTGCTCAGTGGTTTCTTGTTTGTCACAGAGTCAAACGCGCCCACGCTGTCCTGCGGAGAGCCGACCATCGCCGGTATGACCACCGTGGTGTCGCCCTCGGCGCAATTCGAGTCGGCTTTGCAGGCGCGCAATAACGACGCGATCACATTGTGTGGGTTTTGCGTCGTGGGGTCCACGACCCGTGGGAATAAACTGGATTTCAGGTTGGTTGGTGGCACAAGCGCTGCGGTCCAGGTGACTTGGAGAGGCGTGGCGATGGATGGCAGCACATCGTGAGCAAGCGAAATGTCGACTTGAATGGGGCAGTGGCCGGAGCTGCTGGTGTGGAGCTCGTCAAAGACCAAAGGGCCCGTTTGAGCTTGGGTGATGCCGTGGCAGTACGTCGTGTGGCCGTCCTGGACAAAGCCGACGTCAATATCCGCAGCATCGCCTGCGACGCCTAGTATTAGCGTCGTCGCCAGCAAGGCGGCAGCGCCGACGGAGGCGAAGCGCATACCCAGAGAGATGATGCTAAAATACGCTCAAGGGTGGTTGTCAAGAAGCGTTCACTTTGGTGAGTGATGCTGAGGGGAATGCGGTGAGGAGCCACTTTTCCTTTTTCGCTGGCTATTGGATTGGACTGGCTGAGGCACCAGTCAGCCCCACATGTTGAACCTTGTGTACCGTGATGGCCGCTTTCTTCTGCGGCATCTGGGGTGAAGAAGATGCAACCCATGATGGTTACCAAAACGGGAAAGTTTACGCAGTGACGAACTGATCCACTGCTTTATGGGAATTGAAGAACGCAAATGCCAGCTGGTTTCCAAGAAAACTGGTGTCATTACAAGGACAAGTGATCTCCAAAAATACCATATTTCAGTGGATATCCAGATGGTCGTAACGGGTCAACCATTTCTAACGAGTGGATTATCCAGATGGATCGGTCTGAGAGCCCAGCCCCCTCAGGTTGGAAATACAGTACGTTTTTGGTAGCGATGAAACGAAACGCACCCACATGAGCATGGATAATTTATCCACGATGCAATACAGTGCAGTACACACGGCGAACAGAGGCAGTTTAGTTTGACTTGAAGAACTCGAGAGGAACGGCGATGGCGATCTTCCGAGTCCAGTAATGTACTGTCCCTCATCATGAGCAGATGCAGCCATGGACAGCCACCTCTTCAAAAAGAAGAGAGTATGAAAGGAGCATCTGACAAAGATGATCACCATCCAATTCGTAATAAGGTAGATCTGAGTCGGTGACGGCCACCATGGGTGCATGTTCTGTGCAGTATTCTTCTCATTTCCACTTGCTGACTGCTGCATCCATGTTCGCTGATTGATGGGTGCATGGATCCATCCAGGATGAGCCAGCCGTTCATTTTGGTCAGCGTACTGGACAGGGCACAGTGTACATATCCAAGCCACCATAAAGCGACATGACGTGGCAAAGCAAAGGCGAAAGATCTTGATGAAACTGCTTCCAATCGATCTGTTTTATGGAGAACCTTCAAGCTCACGCGCGTGTACTGGAGCTCTTTGAGTTGTGTCACCATTGGATCGCGGCCGTTAGTGGTGATGCGATTCACATGACGAATCGTATTGACGATTGCAAGAATCGCTCCGTCAGAGTCATCACAGCCGGAGAGCGTTGTGACCAGTCGGTGTATCGTCAAGATATTGTCCAGCTTGGCTCGCATACCACAGTGCAGGTACCGATGTACCGGTAAGCTTCCAGACGAGGGGTGGGCACTTACGCAAAGCAGCGCGCTCCTCTAATACCGCACCAGGTATGTAGCCGCCTCCTTGTTCTTCAACGATGCATTATTCCACTCCATGGATACAGCATTCGTCTCCCTTCGCCCATGGCGGATTGCGTCAATGGGCTAATGTTGCGGAAAGAAAAATGTTTCCCGCCAACCAGCATGCATTTCGCTGGCGCGTCACACCGGAATACCCTTTTCCACCAATCAGAATAAGACTCGTTCCACATTTTAAGCCAATCAATAGGCGTTATCAGGTGACGTTATGGTTAGGGTTGTTGAAGTGACCTCTTCGACGTGATCAACACGTTTTTCAGAAAGCTCATTCGCATCGACCGAGAAACAGTGACAACACGAAGCTTCGCGCGACCAGCCACTCACCAGCAAATGGACTGGAGCTCCGTCTACGAAAACCATGGAGAAGAAGAAGGCCAATGGGAGGACCATGGCGAGACGCGCTCCTCGCGCGTGGCGCATCGGCTCCTCCACAGCCAGCGGAAGCTGTCCATGCCGCTCTCACTGGACAGCAGCAGCAGGAGCGGCAGAGGCGGCTTTGGAACTGATGCTGCTGATGCTGCTGAAGCTGCTGATGGCAGCGCGACGCCACGGTACTCACCGCTAGTCGCGTACGCCTTCACGGTCAACTACATCCTGGGCGTCGGCTCGCTGGGCATCCCATTCGCGTTCTACCGCGCGGGGCTTTTGATGGGCAACGTGCTGATCATCCTCGTGACGCTGCTTTCGTATTGGACCGTCATGTGGGTCAGCGAGACCATCGCGCGCGCACGCGAAAGCCAATTGATCAAGCTCCTCAATGAGAAAACCGCGCTTGTTGATCATCATCCAGCAGCTCAATACGAAGACTTTCCTGAAGTCACGTGGCTTTGCAACCGCTTTCTTGGGCCTCTTGGCTCCAAGATGTACCAGCTTTCGTTACTTGGCTTGATGTACGGGGGGCTTTTAGGCTATTCGCAAGTGTTTGTCAATAGCTTCTTGACCCAAGTGACCCATCTTGGCTCGTTAGAGCTCTCGAATTTCCATGGCGCTTTGATCTTTGCTGTGATTGTTTTGCCATTGTCGTGTGCCGACTTGACTGAACAAATGGTCGTGCAAATCACCATGTCCATCGTGCGCTTTGTCGCACTTTTGATCATGATCCTCAGCGCAACGTATGCGATCTACGCCGACCCGTACGATACAGGAGCACCTTCCACTACCAGTATAGAAGCCCCAAGCCTGGCCACCACGTCAGCCTACTACATTAGTGACTACTCGCTCGTGGACTTTTCAGGCTTTGGCGTCATGTTTTCCACGGGTGTTTTCTCTCAGCTTTTCCAGCATTCCGTGCCAGGCTTGCTGGCGCCATTAGGCACCAAGAACCAAAGCAAGGCACATGCCATTTTTGGCAGCACATTGCTCACGACCATGGCATTTTACATTTTACTTGGCTCAATTTGTTCTTTGTATTTTGGACCCAAAATTGCCTCCAGTGTCAATTTAAATTGGGCCAATTTTACCTGGGGCATCGCCTCCCAGCAAAATTCGTCGCAAATCCCATGGTGGGCCAAGGCCATGTCAGCGATCGTTGTGGTTTTCCCAGCACTGGATACACTCAGTGTGTACCCGCTCATCTCGGTGACACTGGGAGACAACATGGCCAGCGTGGTGCCTGACAAATGGGTGCGCAAGTCGGGCCAGAGCAAATATTTCTGGAAAATGATTTGCCGCTTTGTCGCGTGTGTGCCTCCACTGGTGGTCTCGGTGTTTGTATCGGATTTATCCATTACACTGCAGTTCAGTGGCATGGCCGGTGTATATGTGGCCTTTTTTGCACCGGCGTTGCTCCATTTGAGTGCGACAAAGGAATTCCCACAGAAAAATGTGTACAGCAGCGTTTTCAGTGAGCGCAAGTACGCCTATGGGGTGCTGGTCTTTGGGGTCTTTGCCTTTTGTGTGCTGCTTTTCCAAATCACCCAACAATTAATACACTAATTAGGGATATTTTAATAAAATATAGATATATTATCCCACGCCACAGAGGCCAAACCCACAGTGGATGTTTTGTCGCACACAGTCTCGCCCAGCATGTTGGAACCACATCGGCTGGCCGACCGTCCGGGTGGGATGCCAATGCGAAGTCCGACTGGAGCGAGCTGGATCGAAGTGCACAGGTCAACAAGAGTAGAGTTTGTATCAGTTGAAAAAAGGGCTCGGAACGGGGCTTCCTACCAGGAGAAGGCAGATTTAGGGGCGTTAAATATGACGGAAAAGGATGTACACGAGAGTGAGAAGTCGTTTACCCGGATACGAGATTTGGATTCGGAAAATATATAGCAAGCAACACCAAACAAAACAAATATGAAAAAAGGAGACAAGACCGATTTGAATCAGTGATACAGTATTTCCCCATTGCACGACAGGTTCTTAAAAGAACCAGGTCTTCATTCGCTTTTCTCAATGTCACGAGTTTTCCGCCCTGGTTATGCACAATCTGCCAACCGACAACGACATAAAACGGCCACATAGTGATGGCTCAGAAAACGACGTACTTGTGGATAAAGTGGGAGCAGTATTCCATCCAAAACTCGCTCGTATAACCCAGTGTTCAAGCTACAGAAAGATTTGGGACGAGCAAGATCCAGCTCGGCTCTCTCCCTGTCTTCCTTTTCTTTTTATTCATAATGTTTTTATTTTTTGAAAAACAAAACAATTGTGCCAAGAATACTAGTAATGGATTTGTTGCTTTCTATAAAATCGACACAACGGTCCTTTTTTATGTGACATAAAACATGGCCGACAAGGTGATATTGACGACCGCGAGCGTGATGAAAAACACCAAGTAAAACGCGCGTTCTTGGGTGGTGGAGCGGAAACTGAGCCCACCGGCGATTTCGCCACAACAGCACAGAAAATCCACCAGCACTTCCACCGCGACTTGCACCAGCAGCTGCCAGTAGATCGATGGCGACGTCACTGCTGCATGAACCACACCAGCAGCAGGATCCGGACGGAACGCAAACTGTGGGTGGTCGCCCAGCACAAACAGGATGACGCTCGAGCAGCCGATGGCGAGGTACTCGGCGTACATATCGGCGACCAGCTCGGTCGTGTGGTACTGGTGGAGCTGCGACTTCCAAAGCTCAAACGCGGCGGTCTCCGTGGCTTGGTGTCCATCACTCTGTGGTGGAGGAGGAGAGGTCGCTTCCCTTGTGGAGGAGCCAAGGTGGCCTATTGACTGTTGCTGCTGCTGCTGTCGCTCCCTGTTGTGGCAGCGCTGTTTGATTTGTCTCCGCGTCCACAGGCTCTTGAATAGGCGGACCGAAATCTCCGTGGCGGCGAGCCCCATGGTCGTCGCTACCGTGGCCTTGGCGCTTTGGAGCCTCAAAAACACGAGCCGCACTTGCGTGTCGATGACGACCGTCGGCACCGCAACCAGCACGACCATGGCGCGTGGGTTGTGGAGGTTTTGCTTCAAGATGAACCACTTGGCGGTCTCTTGCATGGCCACTTTGAGTGCAATGCTGGCGCCCGTGAACAGCCAAAGATGCCACGTCGACAGCAGCGTATCACTGACCAGGCAAATGAAATGCACGTACAGTGTCGGCACAAACGCCGACAGGATGACCCAGCCATTGCGTCCGTACTGGATGGGCCGCCGGCTGCGACTGCCACTGCCATTCCCACCACCACTGGGCCGCTGCAAGGCTGGCGATTGTGTTGTTGCTCTGGTAGCTCCTCTGGTATGGGGAGAGCCAGCGGTGGCGGTTTCTTTGTGTCGCTGTTGTCTCAGTAGGCCTTGCGTGGTCTCTCGCCTGTAGATGCGTCTCGCGGCTTGGTCGACCACGGATACAAACGTAAAACACGGCAACGCGCTGCCGTACATAACGAATTTGTATTTGCTCCATGAAGAATCCAGACTGCCACAGCCATAGCCGATTAACCCAGAAAGCGCAGCGCCGACAGTAAACGGGAGAGCCGTGTGGCGGAACATTCTCCCAAGGATGCGTCTCCCACCAGCTTTGCGACCTGGATGGGAGAGCAATTCCAGATGAAAAAGCGAAAACGACCGAAACAAGCAAATACACAGACAAAACCAGGCATAATCCCATAGAATCGTGCCGATGAGAAACGAGCGCCTGCTTTGCTGAGCTGCTCGCTGGCCGGAGAAGAGATTGCCCAGGCTAAAGCATAGCGCGACGAGCCAGGCAAACGCGACGCCGATCGAGGTGTTGAGCAGGATGAGACTGACGGTGTGGAAGGCGCCAGAGCACCACGTGCCGATCCCTGATGGAGTCAAAGCCACCAGTGGATGGAGTGGTGCTGCTGGTGCTGGTGGTGCTTGGCCATTGCGTGGACGTGGCGCGACCTGCATGCACATTGCAGAGGCAAACGACCACGAGGCGAATGACAGAGCAAGAGATGTGTGTGGGCAACGAACAAAGCAGGACCACCGCTATATTAATAGATATTATTACCTTGAGAGCGCGGATGTTGGGGATACTGGGACTTTCACTTTTGGAAACTATTTGGTTTCCTCAATGAAATCCGATATATTTCCGATTTCCAGAAATATATTTTACGAGAGAGAGAGAGAGAGATCCAGGTTTATTCGTCACAGGCTCTTTATCCCCTGTCAGAGTGGAGATCCACGACCACTGGATGAGCCCTCAAGTAAACCCACTCGGCTCACTGCCCCACACACAGTGGGCATTTGCATGGCATTCACGTCTCCAAGTAGTCCACCATGTACTGTGTCTGCACTTTGCGTGCCTGCTCCAGTGCTTGGCGGATGCAGCCCACCACTGGGTATTCGTTGGTACAAAGAAACTTGGTGATCTCCAGGTTGCCCATGGAAGCAGCTTCCTTTAACGCATGCGCAGTCCATCCTTCGGTTCGCTCACGATGCAAAAACTGGATAATATCCAGGTTGTCGTTCCTCGCGGCATCATCGATGGCCTTGGTCGTGCAGCCTTCTGGACGGTTTGCATGCAAAAACTGGACAATATCCAGATATCCATTGGCTGCCGCTTTATCCATCGCTTGTGTCGTGCAGCCTTCGTGGCCGCCCTGGAAATTCAAATACTGGACCATCTCCAGCTTGCCATTGGACGCGGCAAGGTCCATGGCTCTGCTCACAACCACTTCCCCTGGCAGTCGTTTCGAGTCAAAATACTTGGCCAGCTCAAGGTCTCCCAAACACGCAGCCCGCTGCAACGCTTGAATCACCAGTGCAAGCCGCTTGGGTTCTTCTGCGTGGGCCACACAATTTTCATACATAAACATGACCTCTTTGCGTCGTGTGATGCCGACCCTCTCAAAATCGTCTGGATTTGGCGCCAGGAATTTGTGCTTGTACAAATACTGGAGCATTTCCAGATGGCACTGACCGATACAGGCCCGCATGGCCTCTGGGTCACCGCCTTCCGTTCGCTTTGTATGGAGAAACTTCACGATCTCCAGAGCGCCTCGACGGGCTGCGTTGACTATCGCCTGGCCAGTACAACCTTCTGTGCGATGGTCATGGAGATACTGGACAATATCTAGATGGCGATACGCTGCCCAATCCATGGCTCGTGTCGTACATCCTTTGTGGCGGTGGGTATCCAGAAACTGGACGACATCCAGAGATCCTTTCGAAGCGGCACCATCCATCGCGGCTTTGGTACAGCCCTCGGTGCGGTTCTCATGCAAAAACTGGACAATATCCAGGCGACCGATGGCCGCTGCCTTGTCCATCGCCTTACTCGTGCAGCCTTCTGTTCGGTATTCCTGCAAGAACTGGACAATATCCAGATGCCCACGCTCAGCCGCCAAGTCCATCGCACGTGGTGTGAAGCCGGTGACGTTTAGCTGGCCATGGAGATACTGGATCAAATCCAGACGGCCCCCGCGCGACGCGGCCTCAATGACACAAATCCAGTCGCCAGTAGCGAATTCATTTTGATGGAGAAACACCACCACGTCCGTATGGCCATGTAATGCTGCCTCGCTGATATCGTCTGGACTGCATCCTTCAGTGCGGTTTGCATGGAGCCACTGGACCACGTCCAGATGGCCTCTTCGTGCCGCCTCCCCCATGACCTGGTCTGTCCATTCGCGCCTCAGGATCCTCATTTCATCTGGAAGATTCCTGTGGATCGGATCCAAGTACTGGATGACTTGGAGATGGCCGCCCATTGCTGCTCCTATCCATGCACGGCAGGTCACATCCGCATGGACGACTTCATGGAGATAGCGCACGATCTCCAAATGGCCATTGGCCGATGCGCGGTCCATGGCTTTGCAGGTACATCCATCACTGCGGCGGTTCTCATGGAGCCACTGGACGACGTGGAGCTGGCCATACTTGGCAGCCCTGTTGATCGAGTTGGGTGTGTACTGAGTGGAGCTGTTCGCACTGAGAAACTGGACAACAGACAGGAACCCAAGAGTTCCAACTTGCGTCATCACGGAGTAATTGCCTCGGCTGTACTTGCCGCCAAATTTGGTCTCTCGAACGCCGCGCGCATGCAAATAGTGGACATCGCGCAGACAGGATTCATCGGTTTGGCGCGAGGAAATGGCGATTTCCCACGATGGTTTGGGGAAAATGAACGCTGCGATGAGCTCAGCTTGCTGTGTGACGTCTGTTTCTTGGAGTTTGCTGCGCAGGACGAGCGACGTGGTGCCAGTGGGGACAAGCATGTCGATAGCGTCGCGACTGTATCTGCTGCTGAGGAAATGATGACCAAGGTGAATGAAGAGCTCACCCGGATTGGTCTCACCTTGTTTTGAGAATCGAATTTTATTGGCAGAAAATATAACGTAATAATCGTTTGCGGGGTAATACCGGTAAAACGGTAAAACCCCAAGTCCATGGAATTCCACATGAATGAAACCGCACCAACCACCACGTCACCCGCCAGCTTCAAGTTCACCAAGATGGCGATCTGTATCATACAGTACGTGCTTTCAAAACGATCTACTTGTGCAGTGTAGTGTAGTGTAGTTGGGGACCGGTAGTATACAGTTCAAGAAATAATGATGAAGCCCAAATGATACTGGTATGTATTTATTCACAGTATTTTTTCTGAAGCAAACTCCTTTGTCGACTCGAGCACCACGAGCTCACTGCCCCACACACAGTGGGCATTTGCAAGGCACACGCGTCTCCAAGTAGTCCACCATGTACTGGCGCTGCGCTTTGCGTGCTCTCTCTAACGCGTCGCGGACACAACTCACCACTGGGTATTCGTTGGCACATATAATTTTCACAATTTCCAAATAGCCCATCCACACCGAGGCCTTCAAGGCAAAGTCTGTCCATCCTTCCGTGCGCTCACGTTGTAAAAACTGGACAATATCCAGATGGCCGTTGCTCGCAGCATTATCCATCGCCTTGGTCGAACAGCCTTCTGGACGATTTGCATGCAAAAACTGGACAATATCCAGATGTCCATTGGCTGCCGCACTGTCCATCGCGTTGGTCGTGCAGCCTTCGTGGCCGCCATGGAAATGCAAATACTGGAGCATCTCCAGATCGCCATTGGACGCGGCGTCGTCCATCGCGTAGCTCACAAACACTTGACCTGGCAGTCGTTTCGAGTCCAAATACTTGACCAGCACAAGATCTTTTAAAGAAGCCGCACGGTTCAAAGCAGCGACCACCAGCTCACACCGCTTGGATTCTTCTGCGTGGGCCACACAATTTTCATACATAAACACCACCAAATCGTGGTCAAACATCCTCAGGGTCTCGCGAAAATCATCGGGATTGAGCGTCACCAACTTGTTCTCGTACAAATACTGGAGCGTGTTCAGCTGGCGGTATCGGATACACGTCCGCACGGTTTCTGGACCACAGCCTTCGGTTCGCTTTGTATGGAGAAACTCTACGATCTGGAGATGACCGCAACCGGCTGCATTGGTCATCGCATGGCCAGTACATCCTTCTGTCCGATGCTCATGGAGATACTGGACAACATCCAAATGGTCATACCACGCTGCCAAGTCGATAGCTTGTGTCGTACAGCCTTCATGGCGGTGGGTATCCAGAAAGTGGACGACGTCCAGATGTCCTTGTTTGGCTGCGATATCCATAGCTTGTGTCGTACAGCCTTCAGTGCGGTTCTCATGCAAAAACTGGACAATATCCAGACAACCGATCGCCGCTGCCTTGTCCATCGCTGTTGTGGTACAGCCTTCGATGCGGTGGTGGTGCAAGTACTGGACAATATCCAGATGCCCTCGCTCGGCGGCCTTGTCCATCGCTTCGGTCGTACAGCCTTCGGCACGGTGGGTATCCAGAAACTGGACAATATCCAGATGGCCAAACTCAGCCGCCAAGTCCATCGCACGGGGCGTAAAGCCGGAGACGCTTTGCTGGCCATGGAAATACTGGATTAGATCCAGATAGCCGCCCATCGCTGCGGCGCCAATCGCACCCCTACAGTCAGCAGGAGCGAATCCATGTTGATGGAGAAACACCACCACGTCCGTATACCCTTCCGCTGCTGCCTCCCCAAAAGACCCTTCATTGCAGACCTCGGATCGGTTGGCAAGGAGCCACTGGACCACGTCCAGATAGCCCCCGCCCACCGCGTTGCTTATGACATTGTGTGTCCATTCACGCTCTGGTGTCCTCATTTCATCTGGTAGGTTGGCGTGGACCATATCCAAATACTGGATGACTTGGAGGTGGCCGTTCAGTGCTGCTCCTTCCCATGCGCGCTTGGTCACATCCGCATGGACGACTTCATGGAGATAGCGGACGATCTCCAAATGGCCATCGGCCGCTGCGCGGTCCATGGCTTTGTTGGTACAGCCATCGTTCGTGCGGTTCTCATGGAGCCACTTGACGACGTGGAGCTGGCCATACTTGGCAGCGCGGTTGATCGAGTTGGGCGTGTACTGAGTGGAGCTGTTCGCACTGAGAAACTGGACAACAGACAGGAACCCAAGAGTTCCAGCTTGCGTCATCATCGAGTAATTGCCTCGGCTGTACTTGCCGCCAAATTTGGTCTCTCGAACGCCGCGCGCATGCAAATACTGGACATCGCGCACACAGGATTCATCGGTTTGGCGCGAGGAAATGGCGATTTCCCACGATGGTTTGGGGAAAATGAACGCTGCGATGAGCTCAGCTTGACAAATGACATCGGCGCCTTGAAGTTTACAGCGCAGTACGAGCGACGTGGTGCCAGTGGGGACGAGCATCTTGATAGCGGAGCTCGCAACGTGATGGTGGTGTGGCGAATGTTGAATGATCATGACGCAGTGGCCAACAGCTCACCCACTATTGCAAATTTTGTGGCTTCGACTCACCCTTTTTTGAGAAATGAATTCCAATATTTCACGATGGGAAAAAAAAGCCGCGGAAGGACCCACCGAGACCGGGAGGATACGCGTCATTTTATCGGAGCATTCGTGTTCTCCATTGTTACTCTCCCTTCGCATCAGTGCTGGCATATTGACAGCTTGTTCTTTTCGGTGACTGCATTTTTTCTCCCCGGTTAGTTTTGTTATTTTTTTATTTGTTTCCAAGCCCGCAAAGTTACGATAGTATTATGCCAGGTAGAAAATAGCCGACAAATTGACATTGACGACCGCGAGCACGATAAACAAGACCAAGTAAAACCCGCGCTCCCGTGTGGCGGCGCTGAATTTCTGTCCGCCAGCGATTTCGCCACAACAGCAAAGAAAATCCACCAGAGCTTCCACGGCGACTTGCACCAGCAGCTGCCAGTAGATCGAGCCTGAGTCCGAGCCCGTGGACGCTGATACTGCCCCAGCACGCAGTGAATACTGTGGGTGGCCGCCAAGCACAAAGACGATCGCGCTGGAGCAACCAATGGCGAGGTACTCGGCGTACATATCAGCCACCAACTCAGTCGTGTGGTACTGGTGGAGCTGCGCTTTCCAAAGCTGAAACGATTCGTCCTCGTCATTGTCACCACCAGTCGTGAGCTGCGGCACAGCTACGGTTACTGCAGGTGGTGGGAGGGCAGTGACAACAGTTCGCCGTCGTTGCTGCTGCAGCTGGCGCCGTTTCCTGTGGATTTGCCACCGCGTCAAGAGCGTCTTCATCAAACGCACCCATAGTTCAGCCAGTGCCATGCCAAGAGTCGTGGCCATCGTGACTTGGACGCTTTGGAACCGCAAAAACATGAGCCGCACTTGCGTGTCGATGAGCACGGTCGGCACCGCGACCAGCATGACCATCGCGCGTGGGTTGTAGACTTGTTCACTCAGGATAAACCACTTGGCAGCTTCTTGCATACATACTTTAAGCGCGATGCTGGCGCCCATGTACAGCCACACGCTTTCCTTGGACGTGATGGCGCCCAGGAAGCTGACCACGTGGACGTACCACGCCGGTACAAGCAGCGAGAGCAACGTCCATGAGATGCGCGCGTACTGGCGGCCCACATGTCGAGATATCATGGGCCAGGATCGACGAAAAGTTGAGTGGCGACGTGGCTCCACAGTTGCAGTATTGGCGGCAATAGCAGCAGCAGAAGCAGACGCGGCTTCTCGGTCTCGTTGACGGCGCTGCAGTCCTTGTGTGGTCTCACGGTGGTAAATTCGCCTGGCTGCTCGCTCGGCGGCCGTTAGATAGAAAAAATACCACATTGAACTCAGGTACAATTCGGCTTTGTACTTGTGCCACTTGGTGGGGAGACTCCCACAGCCATAGCCGATCATGACAATAAAAATTGCGCATAGTAAAAACCAGACAATCGTTTGTTGAAACATTTTCACCAGCATTCGTACCATCCCAGCTGGTCGCCCTGGATACGAAAGCAGCTCAAGCCGAGCGAGCAAAAGCGACCGGATGATCCAAATACAAGAGCAAAACAGTAAATGCACCCAGAGAAGAGTGCCCATAAGGAACGTTCTTCGTGATTGGTTCTGTGGGCGGTGGCCAGAGAATACATTGCCCACGCTGTAGCATAACGCAGCGACCCACGAAAACGTGACGCTGATCAACGAGTTGAGTACGATGAGACTGACGGTCGCCAATGCGCCAGAACACCAGTGGCTCCAGTGGGAGCCGCACCAGCAGTGCCACCGCGCTGTGGGTGTGGCCGCTGGTGCAGTTTGCTTGGCTTGCTTGGTTAGTGAGAGACGTGGTATCGACTGCACGTGGAGAAGCCGTGACATGCGTGGCGAGGAAGGCGCGACCCTCATTCTATCTGCTTGCAAAATGCGTTGTGTGGTTTTGTTGATCCGTGAGGTGGGTGTGAACCTTCGACAAGTTGCAATTGAGATGGCCTATAACTCACTGTATACTATTTTGAACTGTAAAAAAGGGTTTGCAGCAAAAAAATATTTATAGATGCCAATTCGTGAGCGCTTGTAATCGGGTTGGATATTCTTTGACTTTGATCCATTTTTCGGGAGTGATCTTGTCTGATCGTGCATAAAACAGACGGGACAATACCGGTATTTATACCGGTATTGTATCCAGCTGTGTAGTGACACAACTCACTTGACTGACACGTGTCCGTCGTTGAATTGTGATTTTTTGCAACCAAACAACCAAAAAAAATATCAAAGAGCCACAACAAAAGAAATGACTTGAATTGCAGTGGTGCTACCGCAAGAAACCCACGGCCACGTGTGTGTGTGTGCGTGTGTCGAATGTGTGGCAAAAGACCCAAACGCGCGCTACGCTGTGCGTGGTCTGCATACAGTTCGCTGCGGGACCTGCTTGACGCTGTCACCAGCAGAGACCGGGTTCTCTTTCACTTTTTTGTTCATTTCGCTTTTTCCACCGACTCGCAAACTCCTCATCGATCATGAAGCGCGCTGCGATCCTTTGCACAGCGTTTATTGCTGTGGCTTCCGTGGTCGCAGGAGGAGCAGATGCGCACAAGCCGCGCCCAACACCAGCACCATCCTCCCACAAACAACCAAAACCAAAACCAAAACCAACACCAGCAGTCACCACCACCAAAACCACCGAGATTGAAAAAGACTGTGGCATCGAAGGAGATGGAGATGGAGACAACGACAGTGACGACAGCATCGATACGCCGCTTCTGGATCGTTTGACGGGCTCTCCGTACGGCGACGACTCTGCTGTCAACAAAGCGCAAGAAATGGAACTCGCGCTTCGTGACCAAATCGTCGCCGCCGTGGAAACACCGCAACTCCAAGCGCTGGACGATTTGGTCTCAACGGTCTTGGAAGGCTCCCCCTATGGGAAAGACGCACCCGTCTCCCAATCGAACAAAGAGAAGACGGCCTCTCGAGAGAACCGACTCGCAGTGGAACCACAAGAAAAAGAACCACCAGCTCAAGATGAAGATGACGAGCCAAGCAACAGCAACAGCACTGCAACAGCAACAGCACCAACAACATCTGCCGATGGCTTCCACTTGCATGCGCTTGCGATCGGCGACTGGGGCGTCGGCGGTGGCTCCTGCTGTGCCAAATACGACCGCCACGGCGAAGCCAAGTACAAAGACGAGCAAGCGCAACAGAATATTGCGTTTCTCATGGCGCTTTCCGCGGAGAAGCTTTCCCCACAAGCCATTGTTGGCCATGGTGACAATTTTTACTGGAATGGGCTGGGTAAAAGTGATTATTTACAACGCTTTGAAGACACTTTTGAAAATGTGTACAACCAGCCAGCACTGCAAGACGTGGAATGGATGAATGTCATGGGTAACCACGATTATGGCGGTGCGTCCTTTTTATGTGGCGAGAGTGATGGTGCCTGGAAGCCATGTGAGACTCTGGACGAACTGGATTTTGCATTGGACCAAAAATTTAATTTGCAAAGCAATTACAAGAGCCATACAAACGACCGGTGGCAAATGCCGTCGCATTATTACAAAAAAACGCTTTTGGATAAAAAAAGTGGATTAAGTGTGGATTTTTTCAATGTCGATACAAATGCTGCGACAAACCATGGTGCGCAACAAGTGTGTTGCCAGTGTTATGGCTATTTAGAAGGCAAAACAAAAGACGATCCAGATTTTTTCGAGTGTGGCAATGCCCATCGAGGCCATAAAATGTGTTTTGGTGGAAATACGGAATTCTTTGATGCCTGCATGGCAAAATTTAAAAATTGGACCGATGATTCGCTATTACAATTGGAAAAAGATACTTTGCAGTCACAAGCGACATGGAAAATTGTGAATTCTCATTTTTCGCCTCATTATCATATGGACGAAAAAATGATGGAGGCCTGGAATCAAGTGTTAGAAAAAGGGAAAGTACAGCTATTTTTAAATGGCCATACCCATGCCGAAGGGATTGATTTTGGGGCCTTTAATGTGCATTTTGTGACCAATGGAGCTGGTGGTGGCATCCAAAGTGAAAGCCTGGGCGAAGTGCCCCCGCATATTAAAAATGTGCAAAAAGTGTGGCGTGCACCAAAGGATCCGTACGGTTTTGTGGAAATGTTGTTTTCCAAAGAATTTTTGAAAATTCAATTTATCACTTTTGATGACAATTGGAAATTTGCCAAGACAAGCAAGAAAACAATGAAAGGTAAAGGACAAGTTTTATATTGTTACTTGATCCCACATGATGGAAGTATGGGCAAGCCGTGTGAGGAGGAGGCGCAGTCCTAGAGAGAGGGAGAGAGAGAAAGAGAGAAAGAGAGAAAGAGAGAAAGAGAGAAAGAGAGCGAGAGAGAGAGAGAACTGATTTTTTTTGTTTTTCGTAAACCATAAAAATAAAAAATATATACTTCGAAGAATAATAAATGGCAGTGGGTTCGAAAGTAACAGTATTGCAAAAACGTGGTTTTGGAGGGGTTAATCTCCTCACGATCGAAGCCCTCTATTGTGACGATATGACTCTGATCTTTTAGTTAATATGGGGTCTTGGAATTCGCCCCACGCGACTGTTCACGCCACGTTAAAACTCGATTATATTTACAAATACGTGTGACACGACAACCATTTTTAAGACTCCCTCGGAGTTTAAACCTGCCGATAAAACTTGCCGGTGGGAGCCAAAAATGTTGACGTCCTGGTCCATACTCCACCTTTCAAGATAAACCACCATTAAGTCTTGGGGATAGTTTTCCTGGGGATTTTTAATAGAAAAAGAGAACCCATTTCAAAAATCAACCCATCTGATTCCATTGTTCTTTTTTTTTTTTCGAAGAAAAAATATACAACCCATTTTGATTCGATTCGATCGTGTCTCGGGGGCGGAGACAGCAATCTTCAGCACATACCAATCTTCTACCGCGTCACGTCCCACAGCATCCTCCCACGCTTACGACCATCAAGAAAATGGCCACTGAACAGCGTCCCAGTGCAAAGCCAGCTCGTGCGAGTACTGATCTGGCGGACAGCGGCAACGCGGCGCTTCAGACCAGCAAGGAGTCAGCGATGCAGCCAAAGAAAGATGTAAAACAAGAAAAGCCCACGGCGATGGACACGGAGAAAAAGAACAAGAAGAAGAACCAAGCCAAGCAACCGGAAGCGAATGAAGAGGAGAAGGAGGAAAAGCAAAACGCGGCGAAAGAGGAGAAAGAGGAGAAAGAGGAGAAAGAAGAGAAAGAGGAGAAAGAAGAGAAAGAAGAGAAAGAAGAGAAAGAAGAGAAAGAAGAGCAGACGAATCCTTTGGAAGTCTGCGCACGTGCAGCCTGGGGTGCCATCCAAGCGAAACTGGAAGGCAACCATCCGACGAGAACCGACTTCAATACCATTCTCAGAGTGGTACACGACTTGTACGAAGAGAATTTCCCCGCAGCATCACCAACCATTGATCTCTCCAAGAACTTTATCGGTGCACCTGATACCCTCGAAAAAGTATGGGCATTTATCCTGGAGAAAGCAGAAGAAAAAGACGAGAAAAACACCAAGAAGCCATCTCGAATCAATCTCACTCGTGGGCCGGTCAAGGACCGCATTGGGAAGGGCCTCGCCGCGTATTGTCTCGCTCTCCACGCTCCAGTTCTTCCTGCCGGGACAGGCACTGTGCCTGCTGAATCAAGCGGTTCCTACTCGGTTCATGTCGACACACAGCACCACCGCGGCTGCAGGAACAACGGGGAGATTTCAGCTGACGTGGTGATCAAGACCCGTGGTGGGGCCGTCGTGCGTGTCGAGTGTAAAACAGTATCGCCGAATCCACCGGGGAACAAAAAGGCATCGCCAGCAACAGAAGCAACGACTACGGACACAGAGACCACGGCGCCACTGCCATCAAAAAGTTTCCAGCCCCATGTTTCTGGCGTCATGAAAGATGCCGACATGTACTTCGTGGTGTGTTGGAAGCAAGGCGCATTGAAAAAAAGGTCTTGTACATCGCTCGACGACTTGCTCGGGCGGATCGAGGCCTGTGTGTTCGTGGAAACGGCCGCCTACCGTGGGATCTGCATGACCAAGAGCTGGTTCACGATCAACCTCAGCAAGTGCGACGTTCTTCGATCCGACAGCGAATGCCAAAATCCGGAACTCGTGAAAACGAAAGACGGCAAGAATCGAAAGAAGCCGCGCGCGGCGAAAGTATATGTTCGCATGGTCGCAACGGACTTGAGCAGGGAGACTTTTGGTGAGCAAAAGGACGCTCGTGCATTTTTGCAAGTCCACGCCAAAAGGATGGACATTGCACTCGCCCAGGCCAGCGAGACTGAGGCTGGTAGTGATACCGTGACTGATACGAGCAGCAGCGCGTCAAGTGAAGAGGGTCAAGAGGATTAGACAGCCCCAATGGTCAACGCTGTCCCAATGCGCATTGACAAAAACAAACAATTCGATTAAAAATGGAGTTTGGAAATGATATTAACCCTCTATAATTTCGTATGTCAACTGTATTAGATTATACCTTATGCATTCATGAGCTACATTATTATCCAATCAGCGATCGCTTTTTCCTGATCCATGTTTTTCGATGAGCTGCAATGCAACGACACCAGAAAAATGAGGTGGCAGCCCATCATCGGACACAAACTGGCGCAGACGCTGGACGACGGCGACGATATCCAGGAGCTATTGCGGTATGGTACAAAGTACAGCGCTGCAGATGCGGCCGTGATTGCAACAGCTCATGGATTTCATTCTTCAAAACCTCCCCACGAATCACAACGCCATACCCCGCAAAAAACAAAATCCATCGAAAATGATCTTGCGACGCCTTCTCATGATCGCGCTGATGGCGACGCTTGTGGTACTCGCGGTCGCGTTGGCCGTGACGTTGGTCGTGGACAAGTCGGTCGCGAAAGCTCAAACCAACGCAGAAGCAGCGAATGGCAACGGCACGAGCACCAGCAGCTCCAAATCGTATGGCTTTGCGAACGCGACCGAGCTGCTGGAAGCCGCAGGCAACGCCACAAAGTCCACGGTCAAGAAGATTTCCATCAAAGACGTCCAAGAGCTCTTCAGCACGAACAGTACCACCACCAAGGATGGCGCCAAGCAGTCACCTGGTACTGTCAAAGCACAGCCAAATGCCACAGCCACAGCTTCAGCTGCTTCTGCTTCTGCTGGCGACCCAGAGAAAGAAAAGTTTTCGCTTCATGCGCTTGCCATTGGCGACTGGGGGGTCTCACCAGCGGGTGATTCGTGTTGCGCCAAGTACGCCAAAGTGGGTCATGAACTGTACCGCGACCAGCAAGCGCAAACGAATGTCGCCTATTTGCTGTCTCTTTCCGCCACAAAACTCAAGCCAAAAGCCATTTTGAGCCATGGTGACAACTTTTACTGGAACGGCGTGGGCCTTGGCGATGCAAAATACCGATTTGAAAACACGTTTGAAGGCATTTACACCCAAAAATCACTGGAAAATGTACCATGGCTCAATGTCTTGGGCAACCACGACTATGGCGGGTCGGCCTTTTTATGTGGCGACTCGGACAATGCCTGGCACGCCTGCACCACGCAACAAGAAATGGAAAAGGCGCTGGACGCGCGGTTCACAGCGCAAAGCAAGTACAAGTCTCCAAATGGCGACCGGTGGAAGTTACCGAGCCATTACTACAAAGAAACGCTCCAGGACAAGACCACTGGTTTGAGTGTGGACATTTTCAACGTGGACACCAACGCCGCGACGGTCCATGGCGCCGACCAAGTGTGTTGCCAGTGTTACGGGTATCAAGCCGGTGTGGACAAGAGCGCGCCCGGGTACATTGACTGTAACGCGGTCCACAGAGGCCACAAGATGTGCTTTGGCGGCAATAACCAACTGTTTGATGCCTGTGTGTCCAAGTTTACAAAGTGGACAAACGACTCGTTGGAGAAACTCGCACGCGATACAAAAGCATCCAAAGCCGACTGGAAAATTGTGAATTCCCATTATTCACCTCATTATCATATGAATCCGTTGATGATGAAGAAATGGTTTGATGTGCTGGCCAAGGGGAATGTCCAGCTCTTCATCAATGGCCATACCCATGCAGAGAGCCACGATATCTCCAAATTCAATACCCATTTCATCACCAATGGAGCCGGTGGTGGCATCCAAAGCGAGTCCATTGGCAAGCCACCACCGTATGTGACCGAAGTGGAGATGCTCTGGGGTGCCAAGAATTCACCCTATGGGTTCTTTGAGCTTTCGTTTTCCAAAAACTGGCTGCGAACCAAGTTTATCACGTTTGATACTAAGTGGAAATTCTCAGAAGATCCAAACAAGACCATCCGTGGTGACGGTGATGTCCAGCATTGCTGGTTTATTCCCAAAAATGGCGCCAAAGGTCAAGAATGCAGTAAAAAGTAGGTTTTATCACCTGTATTCCTCAATAAGAATCAAACAAAAAATGTGGTGGGATGTTGAAGTTGGTTCCAATGTGACCATCACTCCTACGTAATTCAAGCCAATCACATTTCTTAGGTACCCAATTAATAGCCTCTATCTGGAGCCACCTCTCTCACACCATCAAGGAAAGCGGGCAAAAGGAAACCCATTGACGCGCTTTCAGTAAAGTGACAATAATGGAAGGCCCAAACCGTCGTGCGACCGTCGCGCTGCTGCTGCCGCTCGCTTGCTCGCGACAGCGCAACTTGAACCAAGGAGGTAAGCCGCGTTGGTGTGGGCAGCGTGAACTATGCTCTCTTGCTTTACTCGTTCCTCTTTCTCAAGTATCTTTTCGCTCTGTAGTCACTCTCACTCAGGGAATATATAAGCTCTTCTATTGGGCTTTCGTATTTCAACAAACGATGTACAGCGTCCGTGGTATTTACAGCCTGTTCGTGCGTATGATCCGTATCAAGCTGTCAAGTGTTGAAGGCACACTAGTCACTTCCGCGGCAGTTCTGGCGACGATCACGTTTGTGGACAACTATCGGTTTGTGATCCATCTCCGAAACCAAGACCACAGTGTCAACCGCGTTCGACTCCGCGCCCACCACCCGTTTGTTCGTTGGCTTGCGCACATCAGGCTCCGCATGTCTTGAGCACGAGTTGTGCGCCAAGTTCCATCACCATGAATACTATAAGAATCCTTCCGTTGCATTTTCCGTGACATTGGATCGAAAACCATCACTCTTGAAATTTTAACCAATCATCAAACGCCACAATAGTTTTCTCCAATCACCGATGAGAAAATCACGAGTTGCCGCGGGCAGTTGTTGAGAAGGGGAAACCAAGACACGGCTTGCCGTTATCCATCATCGGTTGTGTCGGACTGAGAAGAAATGAGTTTATCACCACGTTGCCATGCTTCCGCCCTTGGTAGTGGCGCTGCAGCAACCGGTGGTATTCTATCGACAGCGCAATATCCACGTATCCGTGTCTTTCTTTCCCTTTCATTTATTTTTTAAATGCGATTGCGCTGACCCGGTCTCAATAGTGCCCCTGCGCGTCGGTCTATCCAGAGTCCTGTGCAGACTGACTGTTACGATGGTCACGCGACAGTTCTGGCGTCTCGTGGTCGCGCTGGTTAGTTCGTTCACGGGACGTCATTCTCACTATTTGAAATTTGGCACGGTTTTCTCTTCCTCATCCTGCTCACACTCATCCGAATGATGATTGTGGAGTTCCGCGACCGAAATCCGATCGCGATACGAGCTCGAGTTCAATTATGTCACCCGCTTGTTCGTTGGGCCATGAGTGGCAGAGCTAAGGTAACTCCATAATCAAAGCAACCATCCAACGATAGACTCTATCATTCGTATTGCATCAATCAGTGGAGTGTAGCAACCAATTGTGGTGGGATGTTGAAGTTGGATCCGATGGGACCATCACTCCTACGTAATTCAGGCCAATCACATGTCTTAGGCACCCAATTAATAGCCTCTATTTGTCTCTCTCAAGGAAAGGGGCAAAACACGATACGCTGAAGAGACAAGAATGGAAGGCCCCCACCACCATGCGGCCGTGTTACCCGCTGCGCTGCTGCTGCCGCTGGCTTGCTCCCGACAGCGCAACGTGAACCAAGGAGGTAAGGCGCTTTGGTATGGGCAGCTTGAACTATTTTCTCTTTCTCGGATTCTGATGAGCGTATATGGTTATCGTTTTCGTAGTCCCGCTTGTCCTGGGTATAAGAAGGCTCATGTTTTGTTTTTGCATACTGCGAGGCTTGATAAATATCTTCGCTGGTGTGCTGATGCTCACCGTCCGTCTGAACGACGTTACGTCGCAAAATTTACAAGCCTCGTCCTTCACTTTCGCAGCAGTCGCCACGTTGGTCACGGTTGTGGATACCTTCCGGTTTCCGATCCACCTTCAAAGGCAAGACCACAGTGTCAACCGCGTTCGACTCCGCGCCCACCACCCGTTTGTTAGTTGGCTTGCGCACACCAGACTCCGCATGTCTTGACCGCGAGTTGTGCACCAAGTTCCATCACCATCCACACAATAAACATCCTTCCGTTGCCTTTTTCCGTTTGATAATTGCGTATCGAAAAAAACCATCACTCTTGTATTTCTACCCAATCATCAAACGCCACAAACGTTTTCTCCAATCACCGATGCTTTAGAAAATCACGAGTTGCCGCGGGGTGTTGTTGAGAAGGGAAACCAAGACGCGGCTTGCCAATCCACCATTGGTTGTGTCACGGCACCTCCGGCTGAAAAGAAAAGAGTTCGTCACCACGTTACCATGATTCCGCCCTTGGCAGTACCGATGCCCGTGGCGCTGCAGCTACCAGTGGTATTCTATCGACAGCGCAATATCCACGTGGGAGGTACGTATCTCTCCACCCGTTTTCCGTGTTTTTCTTTCTTTTCCCTCTTTTAAAATGCGCATGTGCTGATACGATCACGATAGTGCCCCTGCGCGTCGGACTCTCCAGAGTCCTGAACAGACTGATCAATATCATCTTCCTGCGACAGTTCTGGCGTCTCGTGGTCGCGCTGGTCAGTTCGTTTACCGACGTCATTCTCACCATTTGGCATGGCTTTCTCTTCCTCATCCTGCTCACACTCGTCCGGGTGATGTTTGTGGAGTTCCGCGACCGAAATCCGATCGCGATACGAACTCGAGTTCAATTTTATCACCCGCTTGTCCGTTGGACCATGAGTGACAGAGCTAAGGTTACTCCATAACCAAAGCAGCCATCGGACGATAGACTCTATTATTCGTACTACATCAATCAGTGGAGTGAAGCACACCATTTTCGATGAATTGCTGTGCGCACGATGGATCCTCTCTTCTCGAGATCTTGCAAACTCATTCTTTGCTGTTGCCTTTCCGTCTACCGTCATTCTTCAAACGATATCCAATCAATGATTTTTGCAAATGATTTTGTCCAATCATAGGTGGAGCTGGAACCTGAGAAAGGCTGACTCTGTGAACATCACAACTGTGTGATCTTTGCACAGATTTCACACTGCCGTTCACCGGTAGACCCTCGCCGGACGGAGAAGACGTCACAACCAAGTCGCTATGCTTCCTCCCCGCGCGACGCCGATGCCCGTGGCGCTGCAACTACCGGTAGCTTTCTATCGACAGCGCAATCACAATATTGGTGGTACGTACGGTTCTTCCTGATTGTCTCGCTTTCTTTCCTCTTTTGACACATGCCCTGTTCTAATGGACCAACACGAGGCAGTCCCCGTACGCGCTGGTCTGAGAGGAGCGTGGGATGCGCTGATCCCAATGTGGATGCAATGGATGCTCGGGGATTTGGTGATCGCGCTGATCACCTCATTCAGCTTGTCGTTCGGGATTGCGTTCTCTCCGTTCTGATTATCGTGATCCTCAGCGGGATGATAGTCGGGTTCGTCGATCAAAATCCAGTCGCGGTCCGTGTGCGAGTCGTCGTCTACCACCCACTTGTCAGCTGGGTAGCTTGTGCCGGACGCAAGACTCCGCAACGGTGAGATACATCATGAATGAACCAAACGTTCTGCAAGCACTACGCAGGTCCACAAGAACACACCCACTACTCGAAAGAACTTGATACTTAAACAAATAGAATACTTCATTTGCCATGACGACGGCTGTCTCATCAGCTCAAGATCGTTCATAGGCGATGAATCACAGCGCAGAGGCCTTCGCCTGCGCCACGTCACAGATTACAACGTCCTTTGTCGAAAACACCTAAATTAGGACACAATCCGACATTTATGTGGTGTACACAATTTACCAATTGTTGGCGGTGACCAGCCACGGCTTTTGGCGAACAAATTTCCTCAGCTCCAACAATCTCCACCAACAATTGGTGGGATTTGATAACCATCACATCACGCGGACAGCTCCACCAAAATGGCCGGCACGAATAAGAAGAAAGCTGCCAAGTTTATCAAGAAAGGCCACTTGAAGGCCAAGCTCAAGCAGCGCAATGACAAGAAGCGCGTGAAGACGCTCAAGGATAAGCGCAAGGCCAAGTACGAGGACGAAAATGGCGCGCCGAAAAAGAAAACGCCTGCGGAACTTGCCGCCGATGCCAGTGGCAAGAAAGACGAATCGGATATGTTGAATGACATGGATGTGGACGATTTCTTGAACGAGGACTTTCTGGATTCAGATGCCGAGTCAGAGGACGAGGAGGAGGAGGAGGGGAAGGCAAAGGGGGCCGCTGGAGGTGATAACGACAGCGACGATGACGACAGCGAGATGGATGGTGCGAATGACGATGGCGACAGCAGCGAAGAGGAAGACGAAGATGCGCTGGATCCACGGTACATGACGCCCTTCCCAGCGTTTGAAGCTGGCGCTGGTGACGACGACGACAAGGAGGACGAGGATGTGGAAGGCGGTGAGCCAGCAGCAACAGCCGGAGGAGATGAGGACGAGGATGTCGAGATGCCGGAGAGTGTGGGCCGCACGACGCTCACGATGGAGCTGCTGGTCAAGGCCGAAAAAGAATGCTTTGACAAAAACACGGCCGCCGGTTTGCGCCGCTTGATGAAGATCTTCAGCGACGCCTGCCGGTCCAGCGATGCCGCTGATGTGAGCAAAGAAGGCGAGATCTTGTACGATATCCAAAGCAGCGCCGTGTACAACCACTTGATGCTGAACGTGTTCCGCAAAGTCCACGTCACGTTCCACGCGCTTGTTGGCACAACCGATGGGGGAGACGAAAACGCCAAAGAAGCAAAAGATGGCGTGCGTGTGGACGAGCGCAAGTGGAAAAAGCACGCGCTCGTGATCCGCCGGTTTTTCAGCTGTGTGAACTATGTGCTCACACAGACCACAGGCCAAGATATCCAGACTTTTGTGCTTCGTGAGCTGGCGCATTACATGCCATACATTGTGCCATGTCCAAAATCTGCAGGCAAATTGCTGCGTACGCTACTCAAACTGTGGGCCAAATCGTTGAATACTAATGTGTGTATGCTCGCGTTTGTGCGGATCCGTGACTTGGCGCTTTCCATGCCATTCCCATTCTTGGAATTGGCACTGAAAGGTATCTACATCACGTACATGCGCAACACCAAGTTTACAAACGAAGCCACGTTGCCACACCATATTTTACTTGGCAATTGTGTCGTCGAGCTCTATGGACTGGATATTTCCAGCTCGTACCAGCATGCCTTTGTGTACATCCGTGAACTGGCGATCACGATCCGCAAGACCATCACGTCGCCAAGCGCGGAGACTTTCCAGGCCGTGTTGAACTGGCAGTTTTTCAACCAATTACGGGTCTGGTCCGCCGTGGTCTGTGCCTACCCAGCGGAAAACCAGTTACGTGCGCTGGTGTACCCACTGTGCCAATTGCTTTTCGCTGTGGTGCGACTGGCGTCCACTGTGCGGTACGCGCCCATGCGGTTCCAGTGTGTGCAATTGCTGCAGCAAATCGCATTTGCGACCAACTCGTTTGTGCCCACGAGCCCCGTGTTGCTGGAGATCCTCAACATGCAGCCCTTCAGCACCTCGTACCGTGGAAATAACAAGAACGGTAGCAACAACAAGAGCAGTGGAAGTGAATCGTCTACACGTGTGGATTTGGACTTGACGCTTGCGGTGAAGCTGTCCAAGTCCCATTTGGATAACAAACGGGTCCATGATTTGGTCATTTCACGACTCTTTGAGTTGCTGCAACGGGAATGTGACGTGTACAAATTCCATATTGGCTTTCCCGAATTCACTGTGCCGCTTTTACTGGCACTGACAAAATTCACAGGCGCGTGTCTTGTGCCACGGTGGAAATCGCTTTCGCGTGGACTGATTGAAAATGTCAAAAAGCGTGCCGATTGGATCCGTATCAAGCGCAATGGACTGGATATCGCGCCCAAAGAAATGGACAAAATGGATGCGTTTTTGAAAAAAGAACGGGAGTTGGCAGTTAAAAAGCTTTTTGTCAGTGACGCTGAAGAGCTGCAAAAGAAATTGGCCGCGCAACAAGAAACCAACAAATCGCAACAGCAAGCCGCAGCGGCAGCGTACAATTCTGATGACAGCGATGATGAGGAGGTGGTCAAGGCGGCCGTGAAGAAAGATGAAGAAGAAGGCGCTTCAAAGAGCGGTACGAAGAAGAACAAGAAGAATAAGAAGACCAAGGCGGCTTCTTCGTCCAGTGTGGACGACGCGACGTTTGAGAAAGTGAAGCAAATGTCGCTCAAGGATTTCAAGAAATCGGTCGCCGCGGTCGATGGCGAGGATGTGGTCGAAGATTTCAATTTTTCATCGGATGAAGAGTAACCGCGTAACCTTTTGGTCGTAACCCAATCGTAACCACGTTTTTTTGTGGAGACCAACAACAACAACAACAACCAACAAAAAACAAAAATTGGTTTTGATAGACCGTATATACATAATGAAGCTTTACTTATCCTCCCCCTTCCCCCCTTTTTGAGAGCTTGTGGGAAAGATGCGTGGTATCTGATATCTATACAGTATCTAGTACAGACTGGTCTTCTTCATGATACGCAAGAACTCTTCTTCGTTGATCTCGCCGTCGCCGTCGCGGTCGGCTTCGTCGATCATTTCCTGGAGCTCTTCGTCAGTCATGTTCTCGCCCAATTCTTTTGCGACTCGCTTGAGGTTGCGGAACGAGATCTTGCCAGTCTCATCGTCGTCAAACAGTCGAAAAGCCTTGAGGATTTCTTCTCGAGAGTCCTTTTCGGACATCTTGGACGTCATCATCTCCAAGAACTCGGTAAAGTCAATCGTGCCCGAGCCGTCCTTGTCGATATCCGAGATCATTTTCTTGATTTCCTCTTTCTTTGGCTCAAAGCCCAGCGCGCGCATCGCGACTTTGAGCTCTTTGGCATCGATCGTGCCCGATCCATCGGTGTCAAACAAGTCAAATGCCTCACGGATCTCTTGCTTTTGTTCTTCCGTGAGTTCAAACTTTTTGTTCTTGTTGGCGTTGGCCTTGCCCTTGGCAGCGGTGCGGGACGCGTACGAAGACGACATACTGGAATGGAGAAGGGTGGCGTGCTCTCTGCTGGATATTCTGCGCAATGAGCCGCCTTCTCGGAAAAAGAGAAAGGATTCCGATCCGCCGCCGCCCAAGTGTGCCTCTTCGAGTTCGTTGGCTTTTCAGGTGTTGGCGTTTTGCCCTCACAAAATTGATTCAAAACGGGTTCACGGAAGAAAATGGAAAAATTGGGACCGGGTTTGACCCGGCCCATCAGCCTATGGGTTCTGAATCCCAAATTTTGGGATTCAGTGGGTTAAAATTTTGTCTCCACCAGAGAATCGATCCTATTGGCTGTAAAGGTGGTGGGAAGATCGATCCCGAATGTGCCGACTCTATTGGGGACATTCCGAGCTCACTGGACTGTCTCTACCCATACTCCGAATTACAGTAGACCTGGATAACTGAGTGGAAACCATGAATTGGGATCTATCATCTGAACCAGAAAGAATAGCAAAGAAGCGGCTTGGCTCAACTATAGAAATTTTGTACACCTAAATAAGTGTGGAATAGAAACCAAGTGCCCTACCCCGTTGTCTGTGTGCTGGTGCTCTCTGAGGGGCACAGCGTTGTGAAACAAGTGAGCGTCCAGCAGGAACGATAGACGCTTGTCAACCGCGTCAACGTGTGCCATCATCCCGCCAGAGTCGTGCCACTCAACTCGAGGGTTTAGACCATCGATCTTCTTCCGTCTAAAGCACTCCCCGTGTTTCCCACCCATCTTTTGTTGGGGTGCTTTGAGGGTCTAAACTTGTTGGAAAAGCGCCAACAACCCAAACACCAACAACCAACAACCAACAAAAAATGAGTGTCAGTGTGAGTCGGGAATCGATTTCCAAGCTCATGACCGAGCTTGCCGATTCGTTTCCGATGGAAGCCGAAGGACGCTCGTCGATCTCAGATTTCGGCAAGTTGCTCTTCGCGGAGGGTCACACCACAAGCACCAGTGGAGCGGACAGTGACTCGGTCAAGAAAGAAGTCGTCGACGGCGCAAACGACGCCATGGAAGAAGACGATGACGCAGTGGAAATCGAAAACGACGACGACGAAGATGATGACGATGACGATGAAGAAGAGGAAGTCGATGATGAGATGACGCCCGCGATTGGCGCAGGTTTCGGAGGCTTAGGCAGTGGCGCGGCCGCTGCTGCAACATTAGGCACCAAGCGCGTGTTCACCGAGATCAAAGGCGTGCCGCGCCAGAAACACCACGATGTCCAGTGTGTCGTGACCGACTCGGGCAAGATCGCGATTTCCCATGGCTCCATGAACAAGCTCATGAAGGCCAAAGACAAGGCCGTTCCGAAACGGTGGACACCAGAAGAAGACGAACGGCTTCGCCAAGCCGTGGGCAAACACGGCGAGCGCAACTGGAAATCCATCGCGGAAGAAGTGCCTGGACGAAACCATACCCAGTGCTTGCAGCGGTGGACCAAAGTATTAGCGCCGGGCTTAGTGAAGGGCCATTGGCGCCCCGATGAAGACGAATTACTCAAAGAATTAGTCGCCGAGGGGCGTAAAAACTGGGGCCAAGTCGCGAATCGTATCCCTGGCCGCACGTCCAAGCAATGTCGCGAGCGGTGGTACAACCACTTGGATCCAAGCATCGTGCGTGGCGAGTACACGAGCGAAGAAGACCGCATCATCGTGGAGGCGCAGTCAAGACTTGGAAACAAATGGTCCACGATCGCTGCGATGCTTCCAGGACGCACAGAGGATGCGGTCAAGATCCGATGGAAGTCGCTTTGCCGTGTGCGCAAAGGACAAAACCGACGCAGCGGCGGTGGCGATCCAGACAAGCCCAAAGGCGGAGGTAACAACAACAAGCCCATGACGCCCTCTTCGTCCTCCTCGGCGGGTTCCTTCTCTGGGTTCAACGGTGGTAATATGGTCAAAAGCGAAGAGCTCCGGTCTTTTGCATCGATCCCAACGCAGGTGACGCCGATGGGCCGTGTGCCAATGATGCAGCCGCAAATGATGGGTGGCCACCCTGGCATGGGTGGTGGTGGCGGTGGCATGCCCACGATGGTGGCATACGCGCCCCATGGCTCGTACCCAGCGACCGGCTACGGCGGCAAAACCGTGATGATGACGCCTGTGAATGCGTACGGACAGCCCATGGCGCCCATGATGGCTGTGCCGGCGACCGACTTCAATATCGACCGCCGTGCCAACGTGGTCAACATTTCCTCGCCGTCTACTGGACGTGCGTACCGCCAAGTGTACGCGACCACCGGTGCTGGCGCTGTGGCGGCGCCGCCGTCCTACAGTATGGACGCAAACGGCAACGTGTACAGCCTTGGCGGAGGTGGCATGCCAGCCACGTACATGACGGGGGCCAATGGCGCCGTGTACAGAGTGCCATCGCCTCACGCGCCAATGATGGCGACCCATTTGCACGGCCAACCGACCATGATGACCACAAGTTATGGGTACGCCATGCCATCGCCAGAGAACCAAGGCTACTACAGCATGCAAGGTGTCGGTGCCATGGGCCACCACCCGGGCGACCAGTACGCTGCGGCCGCGCAGTACAACCAAAGCCAAGCAGCCATGCAGCAAAATGCCATGGCGTCCGGAACGCCCACACACCAACAGCAACAGCAGCAGTACCAACAGCAGCAACAACAGCAGTACCAACAGGAAGGTCAGCCCACCAGTGGCCAGGCCGATGCCCAGTCCGCCAAGCAGCAGCAACAGACGACATCAAAGCAAGCAGCTTCCGGACCGCCTAGTCTTGCGGCGGCGTTTGCACAAAGCCTGGGCAGTGGCAACACCCCCAAGGCGGCGACCCCAACAGCAGCCAGCCCGGCGGCGATGTTTGCTCAAAAGCTCGGCGCCAAGAGCGCCACCACACCTGTCTCCTCGTCCTCCACCTCCTCGGTCTCTTCTCCAGCGATGGCGTTTGCACAGAAAGCTCAAGCAGCCGCGGCGGCGGCCTCATCGTCGGTCAAGCCCCCTGCGAACCCAGCAGCGATGTTTGCGCAAGGGCTCTCGGCCAAGTCATCCACGCCAACGTCCGCCTCCGCCTCCTCCTCCTCTTCCTCCTCTGCCAGCAACAACAAGCCGTCCCCCGTCGCGGCGTTCTTGCAAAAGCAAAACGCTGAAAATGCCAGTGGATCCGGCAATGCCACTTCGACCACCAAGAAGCCTTTCTACCCAGCCGTGACCTTTGGCCAACACCTTGTTTCCAGCAACAGCGGAGGCAAGCCACCGATGCCTTCTTCTTCCTTCTCAGTGTCCGCGTCCAGTGTCAAGTCCGCCGACGACGATGACGGTCTCTCTGAGGATGGTGACGAGCCGTCCCATAAAAAAGTCAAGCCCCGCAACAGTATCGACATGGCTGCGCGGGCCTCGGCGGCGCGTCGCATGCGCAACTCGGGCACGGGCAACACGCTCATGGGCCGCCGCTCGTTGGACGTTTTCTTGAACGAAATTGGCGACGTTGGCCGCATTTCGGATCTCAAAATGGACGAATTCCAAACCATGGAGGAGCTTTGGCGGGTCTCGGGTGATATGGACCGGTTGTCACTGTAAGAGATTGACGTTAACTTAGTACATTTCCTTTTTTGTTGGTGACTCTTGGTGGGCTTTTTTCGTTTTTTGTTGGCGTTGTTTGTTGTTGTTGGCGACAAGTTGGCGTTTGTTGGCGCAATTTTGTTGGAAGTTGGCGTTGGAAGTTGGTTTTGTTGAAAGTTGTAAGTTGGTTTGTTGGCGATTGCTGAAATAAGAAAGACTCGGACATGAATAAATCCGGCAGTCATGGAGCAGCGATGCTGCCGCGCGGAGCTGCTGTTACCAGCATGAACAACGGGCCACAACCGCATCTTTCCCCCGAGGAAACGTGCGACAAGCTGCGCCGCGAAAGCGAAGAGCTTTGCTTCATGCGGCAGCTCAAGGCCGCCCAAGAGCGCGGGCTTTCCGCGATCAAACGCGCGACCGATTTGTTTGGCAAAAGCTCGCTTCGACTGGTTCCGTTCTACTTGGTACTTGTCGAAATCGGACTCAAAGACCGCCAATTGAAACAAGCTGAAGAAATGCTTTCGCTGGTCAACTGGCTTCTTGTCAAAGACCAAAACGGTGGCAATCCACCAACAGCAACAACAGCCAGTGGGAATGGCCCTAGTGTTCATGCGCTTCCGACTTCTTCAAGCGCACAGCAAGAAGTCCCGGAAGAGCTCAAGAACTTGTACGTTGTGCGCATGAACAAGCTGTACAGTACGCTTCTCATGGAGTACGAAGTGTTCCCTGAGGCGCTGCAGCGCGCCGCCCACGGCGCGTACCACTGCTCGCTACTCTTTGGACCCGAGCACTTGTACACGTCGGAATTGTACTTCTGCTTGGGCCAGATCTTCAGCCGCATGCAGCAACAACCAACCCATCAACACCAACAGCAGCATGGTGAGAATGCGCTCGGGATGTTTGATAAAGTGGTGGATATCTGGTACCGGTTCTTGACCAACCCACCGGAAGACACCGCTGCGTGGATGCTCGAACACCAGCGGCTGCGGATCCAAGAAGCCACGGTGATGCTCCAGCAAATCCTCAGCGCACGCACCACAGCACTGGGCGTCCACCACGTCGCAGCTGGCGAAGCCACGTACACGCTGGGGTTGTTGTTCTTGTACATTGGCGACCACCCGCAAGCCAAAAAGTTTGTCCAGCAAGCGCTCGAAGTCTACGTCGAGAACCTGGTAACGTGATTGTACTGCTTGAAATAGTACTCTGGGAGAACGCGTTGTATTTATACCGCTTGTGCACTATGTACTTGTATTACCAATGTAATCAGGGACCGGACCATCTCTCGACCGTCGATGTCAAGAACGTACTCCAGCAATTGCAGGACGCCGGCGTGTGAAAGCAAAGAAGAATCCCAGGCATCCAAAACATTCAAACCAAATAAAATGGCGCGGTTGCACTTTCTCCAAAGCGACATCTACCATCATTCTTAAAATGGCATCCAATCATCGCTGATCATGAATGGTTTTTATCCAATCATACGTTGGCAACATTTTTTTTGAGAAAGTCATGATGAGCACACGGCTTTGGTGCTTCATCGAGCAGCGTGTCGGCCTCCCCCGCCCTCCCATGCCCTGTGGAGAGAGAGAAGAAGGCACGCCATCAAGACCACTCGTAAATGCTCTCGCGTCATGGAACCCCAATGCCACTGGCGCTGCAGCGGCCCGTCGCGTTCTACAGGCAGCGCAACAACCGCGTCGGCGGTACGTCTGCTTTTTTGTATGCTATGACTGCATACTGACCGCCCAGTTGTTTCTCCCAAACACAGTGCCCTTGCGCGTTGGACTGTTCAACGTCGCGAGACGGCTGCTAACCATGTTTGTGTACCGACAACTGTGGCGTCTCGCCGTCGCGTTGGTCAGTTCGCTGATGGACGTCATCACCACGCTGTTGGTCAGCGTTTTCTTCTTCATCGTGTTGGCGCTGCTGCGGTGGATGGCGCTGGAGTTTGCCAACCAAAACCCCATTGCGATCCGCACTCGGCTTTGCATGTACCATCCGCTTTTACGGTGGGCAGCGAGTGACAGAGCCAATGTGCCGTCATGATCAAGATCAGATCGATATAGCAGTCGAACCAGCAATAGAAACTAATAGTATTAATATCACACACAGACGTATAGTAAAATCGTAGTATTACTTTAATAACGCGCCCCTCTACACGACACCAGGCACAATCAACACCGGCACGCGTTCACAGTATTTCTGCCAGTCTTGCTTGTACTTGTGCGAGCACCGCGCGTCATCACGGAACGCACGGTCGGTGAGCAAAACAGTCAAGTACACCACGTAAAAATACGGCGCCGCGCTGGAAAACAACGCCGGCACCGTCCAGCAAAACGCGGCCAAGATCTCCGGCACGTAATGGAAATGGCGCGACAACCCCCACCAGCCACACGTGAGCAGCAAACTGGTATTGCTTTCGCCTTTCTCGGTCACGTACTTGGCCACAATGTACTCTGGTTTCTTGCCCCAAATCGTACACTTGCCTTGGGTAGATCGGAAATGCATCCGCTGTCTGTCCGCGTCATAATTGATCCAAACTAATACCAAAACAAAAACAAAAGTATTAGTATCAGATATTCTCAGAACGAGAATCAGATTTATCAGAGTTTTCATCCAAAAAAACGCACCCATAAAGACCCCAGCGGCAAAGATCGCCGTGGCGACGGGTAGACCCAGTTGGATGGGGTTTTTCACGAGGAACATGGCCTGAGAGGTGTACACCGACGGCACCCAGACGAGACACCCCCAGCACAAATAGTAACCCGCGCGGTCGTGCATGATATCGATGCTGCGCATGTACCCGGACTCCCACCAGAAAAACTTGGCCACGTACACCAGTTGAATGCCGACGCTGACCAGCATCGAGTCGCTGATGGAGCCGTACAGTTCGAGCTGCTTGCAGGCGTACGAGATGATGCCGATGGCCCAGAACATCATGCCGCCACGGCAGTTGGTGAACAGCTTGACGTCCCAGCCGAGTACGCGTGGGTACAATTCGGTGCCCCAGTAAAAGTCAAACACTGGGTTGCCCGAGGTGCCATGGTCACTAGACGATTGCCATAGGAAAGCACCCTTGATGTACAAAAACAGGCAAAACAAGTAGCTGAACACGTTCAACGACGAAATGATCCGCGGTAAGTAATCAAACACAATGCCGCCATTGTAGAGCTCATACTGGAACGCGCCTGTGAGAAACAACGCGATCGACAGCAAGAAGCACTGGAACCCGTTGCTCTTGTATTGAGGTGTATTGCCTCCGGGCGTGACAGGCCCGTAGGAGGTCTTGCCAGGTACGACGCGCATGAGAATCAACTGCGTGGCCATGAACGACGCGATCAATTTCCAGGCGACGGGATCAAACGCAGTGGGCCAAATCTCATCAAACGATTCGTTTGCACCCAGAAACGACGTGACCGAGCCGCCGTGGTTGGCAAACACGTGAGTGATCAGAATCGCCACAACTGGAGTCACACTCATGAGGAAAAGCGGACCGATCGTCGTGCGGCCGGGCAAGAGCCCTTTGGATTCGCCTTTCTTGTTCGACCACATTCACAACCTTGGTTCTTCTCACTCTGTTTGTGGTGGTGGTGAGTCAGATTTGGAAATGAATGGCAGCTTTGGCTTTGGAATTTGGATCCTTTTTGGCTCTCGAGTGCTGCGCCAGCGTGGCGTGCGAGGGGTGCAGGCGCGTGCGCAGCGTTGCAGAGGTTGCGGATCCATTCCACGGATCCACACAGTTGACTTGGTTGAGCTTCTCATTCGAAAAAAATGAAGCACATTGATTGGCTTATATTTCAGCTGATCATTTCATTGATTGGATATTTTTCTCAACCAAATAAGCTGAGCTGATTGGATAGAATCATCATATTTGCGTTGTATTTCAGCCAATCCCATGCGTAGCAGATTACTTTGCTCAAATTGTTGGGTGAAAGAGCTCTCCATCCACCACCACAATGCTGCCAGCAGCTAAGTTGCCACGGCGCGAAGGTATGAAGGCCGTCGAGAAGCTTTGTCGCAGCAGCAGCCCTACAGCAGCAGCGGCAGCAAATACATCCACAGCGCATGCTCTGGGCACAGCCAGTGGCGGAGACACTGCGCGGCGGCATCAATCGCTCTTGGCAGACGAAGATGAAGCGAATGATACTGCGAATTCAGCGACCACGAATGCTGAAAACTCACGAGGCGGTCCGACGCTGCTGAAGCACTTGCAGCTGCGTGTGGTGGCCAAGACCGACCACTTCCTCGTGCTGAATAAGCGGGAAGACCATCGACTGGACGGCGCGTTCGACGCCACGATCGAGAAAGCGGTACGTCACGTCATCATCCCCATGAAATGGGGCACAACTGGGCGGAAGTGTCTTACGTGTGTTTCTTGTTCTCTCTCTTTGGTCCGTTTCATAACAGCTCCATCGAGATTATCCAGAGATTGAAAAATTCCGATGGATCCATCAACTGGATTTTGGTATGGCCATACACCTGAGCGATGCCAAAGTGGGTGGCACGTATTCATATCATCTCCCCTCTTACTTGGCTATGTCTGTGTGTATGTGTAGCTACCTCTGGTGTGATGTGTATCGGCTTGGAAAAAGCGTACGTCCCTTTCGTAATACCATTATACGGTGGTCATCGTTTAACTCGCTTCTTGCTATAGAGCGACCGCCATGGCGTGTAAATTATTCCGAGAAAAGCGCGTCCAGAAAGAATACCTCGCTGTCGTGCGTGGCCATTTACCTTACCATCCACGCGACCTCCTTCATACAGAACAACAGCGTCGTGTGCGTGCGTGTACTTTCTCGAAACTTGACTTGTTGATCCAAGATACCGAAGACTTTGACAAGCTCACAGTCCAACTGAAAGGCACACCAGCGCATCAAAGACATCCACAGTACCCACGTGGCATTCGCCATGCGCCTGCTTTGTTTCAAATGGAAAAAAACAAATTATCAAAAGAAAAAGCTCACGGAGCTGGTGGAGGTCGCCTTCTCACGGAACAAGAAGAGAAAATTATAAGCTCCAAATGGGCTGAACTGTCCAAAGAGGACCAGCAGAAATTTGAGCAGCTGTACAAGCAAGATCGAGCGCGGTACGAGGCCGAGATTGTCCATTTCTTGGACTCGCAGCGTGAACAACTCGCTTCCAAGCGCCAGTACGATGTCTGTGACCGTGATGAGCCTAACGAGCCTAACGAGCCTGATGACGAGCCGGTGGCCTACGTCTTTGATGACCCGATCGCCGAGCCCGACCGCGACTCGTTCCGCATGCAAATCGGCCACCGCCACGGAGACGACTCGAAACCTTCAGGCAAGGCCTCATCGACCATCGCGTTTGTGCTGGGCCACGCGGTTTTTGAAAACGAGCCGGTCACCAAAGTGTTACTGCGTCCGCTGACCGGACGGCGCCACCAGTTGCGGCTCCACTTGTCCCATAATGGGTTCCCGATCCTTGGCGATGCGACCTACGCGAGTGCGAATGAGACCGCGCCTCGTATGATGCTCCACGCGTGGAGGTTGTGGCTCATGGCTGATGCCAAAGCCCAGCAAGCGTACGGAGAGCTGTATTTTGAGACAGCCGACCCGTTTGAGGCGATCGTGCCAAGCGAACGGAAGACGCTCACGACCATGACCTATGGCCACAAGACTCCCACGGCCAAGGCTCCTTCTGTAGAATAATAGTCGTATTCGGACAATGCTCAGTGTGAATACCGATCGGGAGTGATGATTTCTTGGCGGCATCCACTTCAATGTGGGTACCTTCCTCAGTCACTTGAGAATGCAGTGGGAATCACCTTCAGTCTCGCACCTGCTTTTTTTTTTTTTTT
>JAADWJ010000090.1:0-54099 GCA_023336165.1 Pythium monospermum
CACCCACAAACGAACCAATGAGCATCACGAGCTCTTTGTCCAGTCTCGCGATCGCACTGGCTTGATGCTGATTCTTGTTGTTGTCCCCATGGTGGTGGTTTACGACACTGGACAAGGCCACAAGCGTCGCGGTCGGCAGTCCTACATGCTCGCCCATGGCGGCGACGAAGCACTCGCAGCAGAACACATTGCGACTGCGGAGCAGCTCAAGACCCGTGCCGGCTAGGTACTCAGAGAATGATACTGCAGCGGCTACACCCTACAGTAGATGATACATGACGACAAAAAGGCTTGAGTTGTGGGATTTTTAGACTGGAAAGCCAACTCATTGCGTTGAGCAATGTCGCGAAAAACATTGAACTCATTGTTTTGGCAAAATCAAAAAATCCTAAAATACTTGACGTTCCTGCACTTTTCTTAAACTGATTTTTACGTTAACCCCCATTTATATACGGTACCAGTGCTTCTGCTTGTTTCCTCCTCTTCTGGCCTTGTTGGTTGTATTCGCTGTCTGAAAAAATAGACTCGATCACCAGAAAAAAGGGATTGTATCCGACATTTAAGCCAAAGATAACAATGGCTTGGAGAAGCAGTCAAGGCCTCTTTGTTTGTTTTTTCCCCCGTACACTTTATTAAAATATAAACGTCGAAGTAAAAAATAAAATAGATCCATTATCCACAGGTACCCCCCTGCTCGACGGGGTTTCGGGTTTCACGGCCCCTCTTCCAATAATTATGTGCCGCTCGCGGGCAGCGACAGAGAGGTTTGATGAAGCCCGACACCGCCTTAAGTGGCAAAGGCTGCTGATACCAAATGGATATTTGGCCCAGTCAATAATACGAAGTATTAAAAAGATCTACTGTAGAAAAAAATATCAAAAGAAAAAATAGCTATCCGACTCGCTCGAGCCGCTCCCGCCAGTTTTCCAATGCGCTTTGTCCGCTGTCTTGGGCCTCTAAATAGTTGTTGAGCGCGTCGCGGAACTCGGCGATGCTCACACTGCCACGCGGCGTGTACTTGCCGTGGACCATCGCATCTTTCCAGATTTGTGTAAAGTCGTCATCGCCCAGCGTGTACCCAATTTGAGCAAAAAGATCACGCACAAATTTACGGTCACGTGGCTGTGAAAACTCGTCGTCGCGGATGCCGCTGGACGCAAATTCTTCCGGGTACAAGAGCTCTTTGCTGTTCGAGTCGTCGCCGTAGTTCTGAGCGTCGGCGACCGAGCGCCGCGCTGGTGTCGGGATATCCGTGCGGATGCTGGGCACGCCAAAGCTTCGCGTGGCGTCGGCGCTGGTGTTTTTCCACCCGTAGTTGACTGCTCGCCCCAAATCCCGGTCTGGCTGCTGCTCATCTTCACTGTACTGGCCTTGGATACAGTCACGCGCCGTGTCGTCGTCCTTGCTGGGCTTGGCGCCAAAGATGTGGTCGGCAGGCAAGTGCATCGCGGCGCTTGCGCCGATATGACGCGGCTTGCCCAGCTGGTCCATCGTGCTGCGCATATCCTCGACTTGCTTGGCGGTCACCATGGGCTTGGACACGTTCTCGTCCATCTCTGGGTTCAAGCAAATCGCAGCGCCCACGCCGTCTTCGCCTGGCGTGACGGTCTTGTTGCCAAACCTGTGCTTGGCCGGGTCGATCTTCGCGGCCTCCCACGAGTACTGGCGGTTTTTCTGCTCGCCAGGCGCCACGGCGCCATGCGATTTCTTGTACATCTCGTCGTCCTTGGCGTTGTTGAGCACTGTGCTTGGGTACAAAAGCTCCTTTGCCGATTCACAAAAGGCGCCGCGCATGCCAAACACAAACTCGGTCGTCTGCATTTGCGAGGGCAACACGTGGCCGCGCGAGTACGATTTGCCCAGCGGCTCGCGCTTGTGGGACGCGTAGGTGGCTTCCATCCGCTGCTGATTGATGCGCTGGAAGTCGGTCGTCGCCGAGGCGTTGGAAAGCACGTCCGCGACATGCTGCGAGCCCGTGGTGACCAAGCCAAAGTTGGTGTTTGGATCCATTTTCTTCAAGTCGTTGATGAGTCCCGGGTGGGCGATGCGGGCGCCAGGCTCGGCAAAGTACGATTTGCGGTAGCGACGCACTTCTTCTGGTGTACCTGGCCGCGTTTCAAAAGTGAGACATGCGCTCGTCGTCTCGCCCTCGCGGCCATCGAAGCTCTTGCCGGCGTACTATTGATGTATAGGACAACAACGTGAGTAAGAAATGGCCACTACAACCTCGGCAGCCACGCAGTTTACTCACCCGTGGCGGTGTATTCGTTCGACTCATTATGGCCTCTTGAACGTGCAGCGGTTGCTACTCTTCGTCTGTGCTTATTGCTTCACGGTCCACAGTTCGCTGCGTTCTGGCGGGCGGGATGCGAATACCTGAGAATGCATCGTGCAGGTCAGTTTCCTTTATTTAGCCATTTCCGTAAATATACTGCTTAACCTTATATTCGGCTGAAACAAGGATGGGTTGATGTGGTGCACATAGTATACGGGCGGCCAAACTCCTAAGTTGCCTTTTCAGAAGGAATTGTTTCTGCAGAAGATCCGGAGAAGGTGAAATGGCGCGGCGTCGAGGTACGGGAGATAGCAGTATGAGCGGTGCCAGTAGCGGCGCTGCTAGCAGTAGTAGACAGCCACGCATGACGACACGATCCACCAGTGGTGGGGGTCGTAGTGGTACAGAGAATGCCGCCTTCCGCCGTTTGGCAGCCGAGCTCGGTCTGTCTCATCAACTTCAACGAATCACCGACGACGACCACGATAACGCCGATGAGGATGACGCGTACGCGCGGAATGACAGAGACATGGATGCGTATGGCGATGAAGACGCGGCGAATGACGCGCCGTTGACGCCGTTGCGGTCGGATTACTCTGCGAGCGAGAGTCTTTCCAGCGATCTTTCGCTGCCGCGGTCGTTTGGTAATTACGATATGCTGCGCACGCGGAAACCGCCGTTTGACGATGAACTGCAGCGCACAACGCAGCGCAACACAGAGAGAAATGCGAGTGCGGTGGCGGCTGCCGGGAGTTCTACTGCAGCAGCAGCAGGTGGCGCGAACAGCAACAACGAGATGATGCGCAAGTTTTACGAAGCGCAAGTGGAAAAGATTCGCACACAGCTATCCATGGTGACACAGGCGCATCGACAAGTGGAGACGACGCTCCACGAAGAGCGCAAGCAATGGGCAAGCCGACTCGCTGACATGGAGAAAACTCTGCAAGACGAGCGCGCAACGCACCAAAAAGAAAGCGACAAGCTCCAGTCCCACGTCGACACGCTCCACCACCGACTCGCGATGGAGAAGACCCACTTGGTCGACTTGCAAATCTCCGACGCACTCGCGGAGCAGCTTTCACGGCAGCAGGAAGACGACTTGACGGTCAAAGAATTCATGCAACTGCACGTCCACCGCAAATTGCGGAGTGTGGAAAGCGAACTGGAGACGACCCGCAAAGAACTTGAGTCGCTGCGGTCGCTTTGTGCGAGCTACAAGAACCGCGCGACAAGCGCGAGTGATGAAGTTTCGCAAGTGGCACGCGTGGCCGAGGCAAAAGAACTGCGTTTACAACATGAACTGGATCTCTCAGAGGCGACCCGCGTAGAGCTGGAACGGCAAGTCGCGAGTCTTTGTGGCCAGCTAGAGATGCTGAAAGACGCCGATGCCAAGCGACAGAGCGAGGCTCAGAGCCGCCCCGTGACGGTAGACGTGTACACTGAGAATGAACAACTCAAGACCGAGTTGCAACTGAGCAGTGAGAGACAGCGTGTCCATGCAGAGAAAAGCGACAAGCTGAGCAAACAAATGGAGGACTTGCAACAGCAAGTCGTGCTGTTGCAAGCCGACAAGGCATTCTTACAGGACGCCAAGAAGCAGCTGGAAGACCACGAAATGCGGTTGATGGCCAAGAACAAAGAGCTTCAAAATCAAGCGGATCTATCGGCTGTGTCGCAACTCGCGGATGCCCATGCGCTCCACAAAACAGAGGAAGAAACACGCGCCAAATTTGAAAAACAGCTCGCGATCGAGATCGACAAGTTTATGGAAATGTCCAAGCGAGAAATTGACACGATACGAGCCACGAGCCAGTTGGTCTACGAGCGAGAAAACCGGTTGCTGGTGGAAGCGCGTGGTTATGCGCTCACGCAAATCGATACGCTTCAAACGAGACTCCAATCAGTGCAAAATCTACTCGACGAGAAAGTCCACGAATCCATGAAAATGGAGAGTACCCACACGACCGTACTGGCGTCGCTACGCAGCGATCTCAAGATGAAACACTTTGAGATGGCCCAATTGGGCATGTCGCTGGAAGAAAAATCGATGGAGTTACGAGGTGCCAAGATGGTAATTGAGATGCTGACGCAAAAAGTGGATGCGCATAAAGACGAGTTCGCGCGGCTGGAGGCCACGTCGACGATGCGCATCTCACAACTGGAGGCGTCGCTGGAGACAGAGGTGCGTTGTCGAGCGTTGATTTGAGCATATTGAAGGTTTGAGTGGGTCTGAATGTGGCTTTGTTTGGGCTTTGTGCTTTGCGTAGAGGCGACGTTTGGAAGAATACGAGAGATTGGAAGTCGATTTGGACGACGCTGTACTCCAAACAGGCGCGATCCGTGGTGGTGGGTCGTCATCGTCTTCGGCTGTGGTTGGTACAGACGAGAAAAACCAAACGGGGCAATTAAATGACGTGTTTGCCACGTTTGAAGCCATTCCGACGTCAACAAAACGACGGGTGCGTTTTATTTGCTGTTGGTGGAGGAGGTGTTGTGTCTATAGAATGGTGTAGTGTTAACACGTTTTTTTTTTTCTTTGTGCGTGTTGGTAGTTTCACCAGAGCGTTCAGCTGGCACAGCGCGTGGTCAAATACCAAAAAGAAGCCATGGAATTGCAGCGGCAACTGGAGATTTGCCAAGCGGAGAAGGGACAACTTGCCTCACAAGCTGCTGGCCACAAACGGCAATTGGCCAATTTGCACCAGCCACAATCGTATTTGGTAAAGTGCACATGTATTTGTGTCCCTCTGTGCTGTGAACTGTTTTAACATGCAGTAATAATTCAACTAACGTCGTCTTTGATTCATTGCACAGATCGACAAGATTGCACGCAAAGACGCAGAGCTCGTCAAGCTTCAAAAGCTAAACGAGCAGCTCCAAGCGCAATTGAGTGATTTGCGCGCCGAGTACCAGCACGCAAACACTGCCAAAATGGCACTACAAGGCCAACTGCAGCAAGTTCTTGCACGACGAGAAGAACTGGATGGCCTCAAAGTCACGGTGCAAGCGCTGCGCCAGAAACTGACCCGTGCAGTGGACGTGCCCACTGGAGACCCGCTCAAAGTGGCGCCGTCGCCTGTGATGCTCAAGAACCCACCGTCGCCGCATCTGCTCTCTCAGATGGTGCGGCCACCGACACCGCAGACCAGCCGCAATGGCAGCCCATTGATGTCCATGCGCGAGTCGGATCCAGCAGCCGATGGCGCGACGCCACCCAAGTGGTACATCAAATTGCGGTCGTGAGTGTGGTTTTGATGAGAAATGGATACATATAGCCTCGTTTTAGTGACGTATCTGTCATTGATGCCGTTTCGTCTTAAGTACGAAGTGTATGCGGTGCCAATTGATCACAAATTGACCACACGACGATGGCAACGCCGACCGCCGCACGCGCGCTGTATGGGTCAGCGCGCGCTCTGTCGGCAGCAGAGCGCATGCACGGTCTGTATCGCAAAGCTCCCACCACTGGCGCTGCAGCGACCCGTGTGCTCTCGGGCATTCAGCCCACTGGCGTGCCGCATCTGGGCAATTACTGTGGCGCGATCTCCAAATGGGTCGAGCTGCAGGACCTTCCAGACGAAGACACGTCATCTCTGGACTCGCGGCTTTCTCGCGTGTACACTGTGGTCGACCAGCACGCCATCACGGTGCCATTTGACCCAAAGGCCATGCCTGGACAAGTGCGGTCCATGGTCGCCGCGCTGCTGGCTTCAGGCTTGGACCCGACCCGCAACGTGCTCTTCAGGCAATCGGACGTCCCGCAACACACTGAATTGGCGTGGTACTTGAGCTGCATCACGCCCATCGGGTGGCTGAACCGCATGACCCAGTACAAGCAGAAAGAGCAGAAGCAGCAGCTGGACAGTGGGCTCGGTCTGCTGGCGTACCCGGTGCTCATGGCCGCCGATATCTTGCTCTACAAGGCCAGCCACGTGCCCGTGGGCGACGACCAGCAGCAGCATCTGGAGCTGGCACGGGATATCGCGTCCACTTTCAACGACCGCTTTGGCCGCGAGGTGTTCCCCAAGCCAGCGCCCGTGACCAATGACAACCAGGCGTCTCTGTACCGCATCATGAGCTTGAAGAACCCTTCGTCCAAGATGAGCAAAAGCGACGAATCGGCCAAGAGCCGCATCGAACTGACCGACACAAGCTCCCAAGTGAGGAAAAAAATCATGGGCGCGACGACCGACAGTGTCCAAGGCATTTGGTACGACAAGCACGAGCGGCCTGGCGTGTCAAATTTGCTGTCCATTCTGAGCGCCGTGACCGACCAAAAAGTCGATGACCTCGTGGCCCAGTACGAAAACTACGGCACAGGAGAGTTCAAGCGGGAAGTGGCCAGTGCAGTCGCTGCAAAGTGAGTTTGTCTGTCCATTTGTGTCTCTTTATTACTGGGCATTGTAGTAACTTTTGTATTGTCTTTTTATGATAGGATTTGCCCCATTGGCGACCGCATCCGCGACCTGGAATCCGATCCAGCGTATCTGGACGCCGTGCTGGCTGAAGGCGCCGAGCGCGCACGTGAAGTCGCCGCTGTGACCATGCACGAAGTCAAGACCAGCATGGGGCTACTATAAAGGCGATGGCCAAATAGACGAAATGTTTTTTTTATGATCGTTTTTCTTTTACCGAAAGAGTCCTGTCACGGCGTTGTACGTCGCATTCCACAGTCCCGTCGAACTCGGCGCTGCAGACGTCGAGAGCCTCTCGGCTGCTTCGCCGTCCTCCTCGCTCTCTGAACTGCTACTACTACCAGTAGTACTGCTGGAGCTTTGCGAGGAGGCGTCGCTACCTGTTCGGCGCTTTGGCGGCGTGAGCACGGTCGTCTCACCGCCGTCCACTGCCGCCGTCTCTATCCGCGTGTCCATATCTCCTTCCACGATGCGGCCCAGCGACACCAATTGCGCTTCGAGCCAGATCACCTTGTCTTCCAAGTCTTCAAAGCGCCGCTCTGTCGCCTGTAACAGCAAGACACACACATATAGATTCACTCAGTGTCCTCTCCTCTCTGTCTGTCTCCACACTACTGTAACAGTACCTCTTCTTGCTGGATTTTTTTCGCGGCTTCGGCTTTTTCTTTCTCTCTGGATTTGGTCGTCGACCGCGAGTATTCGACCGTCGCGACAGCCACAGCGACGGAGAAAATGATCAGTTCGCCCATCAAATCGGCTCCTTTTTCGACCGCTTGGTCGGCTGGAAGATCTTTGACCGTGAAATTCGAGATCCCGCGGTACCCCATGTGGAAACGGACCAATACGCGGTGCTGCTGCTGGCCCAGTTGGTGGCAGACCGAGTTGAGAAAGGGGTCTGCTTTCGAGCGAGTCTTGACCACTTTGGCCAGTGGTTTGGTGAGCGTGCGCACGATGAGCCCGCCCAGCTTGATCATGGGAAGAGGGAGCACCATGGTAGCCAGCGGTGAGCGGTTGTGGCGGGCTGAATATTCACGAAGCCGCCGCCCCACAAATTTTTTTGAGCTGCTCGGTGCTGAAGAGGAATGATGGTGGGATAATGACACCCTCGATGGAGTGACCTGTCGTGTTATTGTATATTTGGTCGCAATGTACCGTATTTACGGCCAAGTCTATGGGTATTTTTTGTTTGTCCACCAAAAATGGATGTTATCGCGTGGCTCCTGCTTCCGCCGCTGGAGATGATGATGCTGCCGATGCTTCAGCTACTGCTGGTGGCGGTGGCCCAGCGACAAGCACCACGACCACACCTTCTTCCTCTGTTGTCACAGTCACAGCCTTGGTCTTTGTCTCTGCTGCGTCTTCTTTTACCACTACAACAGAGTCCTGTTGTTCCTGTTGCTGCTTTTTCTTCATTTGCAGCATCCGCTCGCGCATACTGAGCTTTGGCAAGCCGCTTTTCATGGTTTTTGGCGCCGTTTTCCGTGGTTCCGACGCCTTGAGTAGCTCAAACTGTGCTGTGCCTTCCAGTTTCGACTGCACCAACGTTGTAAACTCGGATTCCTAAGGATCAGAGGGAGAATCAGTAAGGTTACATCGAGCGTACCCCGGGTTATTCTGAGCAAAAACGTACCCCAATCGTCTTCCTCACAAATTGCAAGGACTCGCGGGTCGCCACTTTACACTCGACGACTTTGCAGTTCAAAAACGCGCTCATTTGGTCCCAGAAGCAGCTTGTTTGGGAATGCTTGGCCACGAATTCTTGGAGCTCTTCGGTGGGCATTTTCTGTATACATTGCGACGCGACGACACCGGCCGAGCAAACGATCTGGGCGCTTTTGGTCGTGTCACTCGTGCTTATCCGCAGCAGCTCAACCAGCAGCGGCTCATGCGGACTCGTCTGGACACACTTGGCGAGCACGTCCTTGGCCAAGTCGCGAATGAACTGCTTCTCGTTGCTCATCCGGTACACCAAGAGCGGCACGATCTCGTGGAAAAACGGCTCGCATTCACGCTCGGCCACGTGGAGGATATCGTTGAGACACAGCAGCGCATTGCGTGCCATCGCGGACCGCAAATTGGTCGCGGCTGGGCAGACCAACGTGGAAATACTTGTAGCTCTATTGTCATAGCAAACGGTGAGGTGAGATGGGGTGAGGAGACCAAGCAGCAGCTGCATGGATATAAAACGTACAGTAACGGCCTCAAGTGGTCGGGATGGTGGATCGCCAGGCGCCGTAACGAGTCCAGCGCTGCGTATTCTTTTGCCCACGACAGCTCTTCAGCTCCATCCGTGGCAGCCACAGAAGAGGAGGCGTTGCTGCTGCTTGACGACGCTGCTGCTACTGCTGCCTTGGTATGGAGCACGTCTTGCACGGCGGCCACTTCGGCGTCGACATCCAGTGATGGCGTGATCTCACTGCTCGCCAAGACAGTCACGATGTACAACTCGCCCTCGGGCGCTCCTTCCATCTTTTTCTCTTCGGTGGCAAGCGCCACTTCCACCACGGGCACGACGACCACGGGTTCCGGGAGGGCCTGGTCGTCTGGCCCAACAGGCGCGGTCAACGAAAGCGGTGGTGATGGTGCTTGGCAGTTGTCGCATTCCACTGCGCCAAGTGGCGTTCGAATCGGAGACGCCCTTGTTGGTGGCGTCGCTGGTGCCACAGCCGTGAGTGGCGGCGTCACGGGTGCCGCACCAGCACCAGCAGCAGAAGAAGGCGATGCCGCGATCCCTGGGCTGCCAGGTGTCGTGCGTGACAACGGGTAGTTCTCTGCGTCGGCGCTGTTGCGGCTGCTGTTGCTGTTGCCACTGTAGTCGCTGGTCACGCGCCGCCTCTTGACCGGCGTCAGTCCGTGCTGGAACGTCCTGTACTCTTGCAGCAACAGCTCGTTCGACGCGTCTTGCTCTTCGTCTCCAGCAGCAGCAGCATTCGCATCATGGCTGCTACTGGGACCTCTACCAGTATCACGGGTGGGCGTGCCACGGTTAGGCGTGCCGTTGAGCTTCTTCAACGCTCCGCGGGTCAATCGGCTCGGCGTCGACGCCATGGGTTCTTGTCCCGCGCAACAACTCCACAAAAGCGACGACAGCCACGTTTTTTTCTTTTGTTGTTTCTTCTTGAGCCACACCCACGTTGATGATCCAAAGGCTCCTACTGCCAGTGCTGCGACGCTCACACTCACACTCACAGCTGCCGCTGCTGTCGTCGCCGTCGCCGTCTTTAACAGTTGGGGAAGGGGGAGGGGAACACCCAAGCTCTATGGCTTTTTGCTTGTTTGCTTTGCTTGTCTTTCAACCAACGTTGCCGCGCAAAGCAACAAACCACCACTCTGCACAAAATCAGAATATTATTTTGTCTTGTGCAGTACGTCGGTCTCTGCCAAGTTTTTCTGACTCGAATGCAGGCAAATCCAGCCAATGGTACAGCATTAGACCTGAATACAGCGCCGTCACTAATAATTGTATTTCCAGAATATATTCGACGAATTTTCAGAAAATATTTCACAAAAAATTCTATTGAGCGCAACAAGCTCGTGCTTCAATGCGAGGCTTATGAGCTTCTTCTCCTGAGGGGGCTTTTCAAAACCCAGACAGAGCTTTCGCCTCCAAAGATAAAGGGAATGGCTTCAGGGAGTATCAGTTGAAGTCGTGGCCGTGACCAAGCGACCGCTCGGGGTGCGACAAAACGGGCAGATTCCCGACGTCCGATGGCGATCTTTCCCGACGACCCACCGCTCCACGCACGCCAGTCGACCGCTCTGCTCGAAAGTGCTGCTGGTGCTGGTGCTGCCCGTGGTAATTGCTCTCGGCTTCGTGCAGTGCCACCAACTCGACAAACTCGCGCCATTCTACCAATTCCACAAGCACATCAGAGTTCATTGGGTCAGTCCCAGTCGGTCTTACGCCCAGTTTGCGTTCACCACACACACACACATACCTGCTGCTGCGAACACGTCGTCCTCTGGCACCCGCTGCCTTCGCTCTCGTCCACTGCGGTCTTCTTCATCTTCCCCAAGTGCTTGGTGGTCTGTCAGCAACGAACCTTCACCGCCACTACTGCTTGAACTGCTGAGCAGCGATGCCGATGAAGTCGGCTTGGCCGCCAAAGAGAAGTCGCTTCGTTTCTGCTCGGTTGCCTTTTGCTGTAGCTGCCCACTCCCATTCCACGTACCACTGCCACTACTTGTACTGTGCCGTCGACTGCTACTATTGCTTGTTCTCTTCTGGCCGGCTTGCCCATGCGGTTGCCCTTGCCCTTGCTGTTGCCGCAGCAAAGCGACTTGCTCCATCTCACGGACATGCACATGCTGCATGATCTTGACTTGCTGCATCAACTGGCGGTTCTTTTTTTCCACAGCGTCTTTGCGGCGTTGCAGATCTATCACGGTGACGTCCAGTTCCTCCACTTGCCGCCGTTTGTCTTGCAGTTCATTCGTCAGTCCGTTTCGCACGGCCACGGTGATCTCTAAAAACTCTTTCTGTTCGTGGTACTTGGCCTTGAAAAGCGCCTCTTTTTTGTGCAACGTGCGTGTCGTCGTTGCGAGAGAAGTTTGTAGCTGGTTGACGCTTTGGCGTTCGTTTTTGAGCTGCGTTTCAAGCTGAATGAGCCGGTTTTGCTTGGCGACTAGCGCCATGGCCTTGTCGTTTTGCTGGATCGCCACGTCACTCGCTTGCTGCTGCATGCGTAAAAGCACTTGAGCTGTTTTCTTCATTTCTTTCTTGATCAACTCGCGGGTCTCACTCGCCAGTGTCTTTAGCTGACCTTGTAGCAACTGGACTTGGGCAGCAAAATGCTTTTGAATCTCTTGGTGTTTTGCTTGCCTTGCTGTTTGTTGCAGCGTCTCGCTGGCTGCCTTGACACGCGATTGCTCTTGTTCATGGAGCAACTGGTGGACATGGTCTTGAAGCGTCTGGCACTGGGCCTCCCAGTGGTCAGCACTGACTTGAAGTGACCCACACTGCGCTTCATGGGACGACTCTTGTTGCGACAGCCGCTGGGTCTCTTCCCGTGCGAGCCGTAGCTCTTCTTCTAGTGTACGAAACTGTGCGTGGAGCTGCGTGGATTGAGCTGCGTGGTCATGGAGCACATTGTGGAGCTTCTCTTTCTCGTGGAGCAACTCATTTTTCAGTTGCATCACTTTCGCGTCCTTTTCAAGTTGCGCGGCCTCACGGTCTTTGTCGTACTGGTGGCGGATCTCCGCCAGCTCGGCGTCGTATTGATGGACAAGCGCTGTGCGAATCCGCGCGTGTTCCTCTTCCATGCATTCGACCCGTTGCGCGTGGTCGGCTTGAACCGTGAGCAGCTGCTGAGCGAGCGCATCTTCGTTCTGTTCTTCCGTTGCGCGCAGCCGCTGATGAAGCTCCGCGATGAGCGCACGCGCGTTCTGCAAGTCGCTTCTCAGTGATTCGTTTTCGTCTTGCAGTTTTTCAATTGCGGCCGCCGACGCGAACGCTGCCGCTGCGACGGCTGCTGCTTGAGCCTGCGCTGCCGCGGCCTGCGCCGCCGCATTTTGTCGGTCATTTACTGCTGGTGGTGGTGGGGCCGGTGGGGACGCCTTGGACGGATGAGGGGGCACTGGTAACGAGACGACTTGTGGACCGACGGTGATCGGAAGCGGTGCTGTAGACGACGAGCCAAGTGGCGACACTCGCGCAGCAAGCGACTCGGGTCGCACGGCCGAGCTTTTCATCGCTGCAGCGGAAGTAGATGACTCAATCTCTGGCACGAGCTCGGACGGGCGGCGAGAGAGGCGCTTGCGGAAAGGGAGTTGAGTGATGGAAGTGGTCCGCATGGACGGCGACCGCTGCAACCGCCCCGTCGTGCTGTTACTACTACTACTGCTGCTCGACCCCGAACCAGTGTGGTGGTGACCTGGGCTGCCGTTGCCACTGGCGTTTCCACTGCTGGAACTCGTGTGTCTCGCGTGGGCTCCACTGCCGGCCACTGAGCTGGTGCTGGCTCGGCGCGCCATTGGTCCAGGGGATACGAGGGGCGCTGGGTTGATCCGCGACGAGAAGTCCAGCCGAAACTCGACGCTATTTTGCCAGTCCCACAGATAGACAGACAGACAACCAAGTCAGCCGTGTACAAAGAAACGGAGGTTTTTCATGGCTACTCACGTGCGCGGCGCCGGTGGTTTCTGGAGCGCGCCGACTTCGTCGCCTTCGTCCAGGTACGCAAACACTTGGCTGTCGTCCATGTCGTCAAACGTCACATCGCCACCATCGGTGGTCGATGACGTCGTGGACTCGGCCCCGGTCGATGGGCGTCGAAGCATCTTGCGTGTGCGTGTGCGGTGTCGTTTACCACCAGAAGATCACCCGTCGAGTGCCCACGACACGCGAATGGAGAATGGGACGCCCACTTGGGATTAATGATAGACGACGAGCTCGCCTCCCTTATTCATCAGCTGCACCGCGTTTTTGGCACTGTATAAATAGAGTTTGGCACACGACCATTCGCCCTGGAGTATACTACGCCGTTGTTCGTTCTGGTACTTCGTGCTTCTCCTTTTTAATGTACGCCAACTCCATTTGCGCCATCAAATGTTTGAGTGTGGGTGCCACCATGAGCGACGCGGTGCGCGCGCGTCGATTGCGGCTGCCGCCGTCCAGCGTGTGGGTGCGAAGCGACGTCGGCGCGGTGGCGTCCACGCCCAGAAGCAAGTCTTGCACCATCGTCTTGCGCTCGATCGCCGAGTCGTCCCAGGACGACCCAAACTGCTTGTTGTAGTTGACTCGCCACGCACCCACGGGGTCTTTTTGGGCGGCGGCGGCACCCGCGGCTTTCAGGATCTCCTCTTCGCTTTGGCTGGCGCTTCGCTCTTGCTGCAAGCTTTCCACGCGCCAGAACCACTCGCGCAGATCGGCGCGTTTCTTGGCCCCCTTGACGCAGCGGAACAACAGCCGAAGCAAGTAAAAAGTGATGATACAGGCCGAAAGCACTAGCGCACAAAGGATGGCCGCCTTCATGGTCGTGATGACTTCCCGCACGATCAGCATCTCGGCCTGTTGGATGGAGAAAGACAAAAGTGTAATTCTCCATAGAATCAAGACGTCATTCTGCAGTAGTTACAGGATAACGCACCCATAACGCAGCATTTTCCTTGCGTAACTCCTCGACCAAGCGGTTGGTCTTGGTCGTGTCTCTGTCCATCCGCGTGCGCATCTCGGTCAACAACACGCGGATCTCTTGCATCTGGGTGGCCAGTGCGTCTTGTTTGGCGTGGAGACTCGTGGAAAGTGCCTTTTGCTGTGCTTGTGTGTCTTCCAATTGGCGAGCGAAGGCGCTTTGGTTGAGTTCCAAATGGTGGACTGGCGATCAAAACCAAAACAAAAAGAGATCAGACAAAACAACGGCCGCCTAACGTGACCACACAACAAACGTACTCTTCTTGGTGATGCGCACAAAGATACTCTCGAGTCGACCAAGGCCTTGGCTGCTGCTACTGCTTGCTGGAGCTTGCTGTGAAGTCGTCGGCGTCGGCATCGTAGCGGACGCATTGCTTTTGCTCGGTGCGGTCGAGGCACCACCACCAGTCGTGGTTGTTGTGCTAGTATTCGAAGTGGCCGTTTGTGACGGCAGCGTCGACGCAGCCGCGGCTGTGGTAGACGGCGTGTTCTGTTGGTGGTGGTCCACGTGGTGGCCGAGCGCTTCCAACTCGGCGAGCTCGCGTGGGGTGAGTGCGTCCGCCGGATGGTCGTCTCCTTGGCGCAGCGGCGGTGGTGGGAATGGCGGTATTTTCAAAGGCGATTGCTTTGGCGCGTCGTCACGGGAACACGTCTTGGACGAGGCCGACGACGCGGCGAGCACTTCCCGAGCCAGCAGCGTCGCACTGGTTACCGGACATTGGTGCTGATGGCTCCCGCTGGCAGCGGCGGCCATGCCGGCGTCCGCCATGTCTTTGACTACCACCACCTCTTGGTCCTTGTCGACGGAATCCAGCGACGCCACGGCGGCGTCCAGCACCGCCTCGGCGTCGATGCTCTTCTCCAATTGCGAGATCACTTGCGTGAAGGTGCGTCCGTACACTCTGTTGACAAGACGTACCACAGTTAGTAGGCCCCCTCGAAGGGCAACAATACCGCTACAAAAGAGGAAGACGAGGCAAAACAAAAACTCACTTGAGCTGGCTCAGCGTGCAGTAGTACTCGGACCCGTAGTGCGAAAAGAACCGCAGCTTGATGTACCGCACGTGGTGCTGCGAGTCCAGCGGAAAGATTTGCTCGCCGTTGCTTTGCGCGGCCGTGAAGTTGCCCAGCACAAACCACGTATCTGTGGGGTAGTTGACGCTCCCCAACACGATAAAGTCCTTGACGGTCGACGAGAATTTCTCAAAATTGGCGATGGCGATCGCGTCCGCGTGGACGTCTTCCGAGAGACTGACGACCACCCACTTGCGCGGCTTCTCACAGGGCATGAGCATATACCGATCTTTATCTGGCACGAGCAAGTTTGTTGGGCTCTTGAGCTCGGGCGACGAGTCCAAGATGGTCGCGCCGGCGTCCAGCGACGCGTAGTTTTGCCGCTTCCCACCGGCGCCGTCAGAATCTGAGTCTTCGATCTCAAACGAACTGGACGCGAACAGATCGCGGTCGTCCGACTCGTCGTCGTCGTAGTATTCGCCCGGCCCGCGGCCACGCACATACCGCTGCGGTCATCACAACATGAAAGGCCCACGAAGAATCAAAGATCCATACCAACAAGAAAGTCAACAGCATGTGTATGATAGGGCCTACCTCATGGACGATTTCCACTGTCGATGATGACGGCGGCACGGGGGCGTCCTTGTCGCCGGATGGCTTGGGCGATTGCAGCTCTACTGCTTGGTGGTCGCTCGCTAGCGGGGTACCAGCATGCGAAGACTGCACTCCACCAGTGGTGGTGGCAGTGGTCGCCTCACTGGTGATTCTGGCTCTTGATCCGGCCACGGTAGCGTGCTCTTGGAGCGAATCGTACGAGGACGGAGACTGTTTCCCTGTCGACTCTACGGAAGAGGGCTTCGCTGCCGCACCCCCAGGGGTAGACGCTTGCTGGCTCCCCACTGGTTTATTGCTACGATCCATTTGAACTGCGATATCTTGCGGCGAATTCGCTTGTTGCGCAGCTACGGGTGCTGGGTTTCGTGGCGTCGGTTCGTCAGGTGTGATGATCGCATGTGCGGGCTGGAGAAGCGTCAGAAGGAAGACTGTCGCTACGACTAGCGCGACGAAACGGAGCAAACGCATGCGCATAGGAGTCGTAGGTATGGCGACGCGTGTTTGCTCTGGGGAGGGCGCGGCGGTGACATAGCGCGTGACGCCATCGCCACGGTTGTTCAACGACACCATTTTTCGTGTTTTTCCCTTTTTGAGGTTGCATTTTGGAATGCAGTTACGAACAGAATACACAAATTCGAACAATAACATTTAACATTAACTGTTTCTAACAACTCGGGATGGCTCCACAATGAGCTGCTCCCACTGAAGCAATGCCCAGATATCGCGGCTGATAGCGGGCTTGAGCGCTGCACGCAGCCCATAGCACGGCGCACCACCATTCTCAACGCCTGGAAATGTGATGGACGGAACGACCACATTGGAACCAAACTCTGCGTGGACTTCTTCGGATCCTTCTTCGGAGCAGAATGTGATCCAGTGGAAAACCGGTGCGCAGTCGACTCCACTGGCGTCCAGCGATCGCGCACACAGCGTGAAACCTTGCTTTGTCTCGATGCGAAAGAGCATATATACGCTATGCCATTGTTGTGGCCCCCATGGCGTCGTTGCACCAGTCGTATCCGTCGTCACTTGACGGACAATTAATCCATCGCCGTTGAAACGCTGCAGGATTTTCAAATCAATTTGCTTGGATGGGAACATTCGCATCAACGCCGATGAGTCCGTCCACAGCTGCCACGTGCGATGCATCAGCTCTTGGACCGTGTGCTCTGTGAAGCGCTTGGAGAGCAAGTAGAATGGCATGAGTGACTGGCTGGTATTCGTCGCCGCTTGGGCGGCATTGGTGCAGCGCAACTGCCAACCGTTCAGCGACTTGTTGTTCACGGGCTTGTTTTCCTCTCGTTTGTACAGAGTCTGTTTAGCCTCCGTCAAGAGCTGGAAGCTCTTGTGGATATGCTGGAGACACTGTGTGGACGTGAGTGTCTTGAAGCCCGCAGACGGAGCAGGCAGTTTCTTCAATCGGGGCTTGTTTCGCTTGCCAACTGCTTCGATGGGAAGCAGAGACGGCCGTTGGCGCTTGGGTCGATTGCCACGATCCGATTTGCCCACCACTTTCGTCTTGAGCGGCGTGTCAACGGCGGAAGCATCGAAATCACATTCGCCAGCGCGAGGTGTCAGCAATAAGAACGAGAGGACTTGGACTTCATCATCGTCCCACAATGCAAGACTATCCTCCGGTGCTTCATGGATCGAAAGCAACGGCATGTGGCATGGGAGAGAAGGACGAACAGCGGACATGATGCGGTTTGGGCGACAAAATCAGAATGGGCTCTTTTGAAAGGAGGACGGCATGGTGCACTCTCGAGCCAAGTGCCAATGGTTTATGGAATGGCTGCAGATGGAATTAGTGGGAGCTTCGAATGAGCGGCTCCAAGGCGCTTTGAATCGAAGGGTTTCAGGGTGAAGAGGTGTCGTTGTGTTGGCAAAATGGTCACAATTGAACGACAGAGCCTGTAGCCATTCACCATATTTCATAAAGCGATGTCAATTTTGGTTTCATCAGTTACAAACATCGTTTCTTCAAATCCAGGTGGTTGAGATATTCGGCAATGCGATGCCAAATGCGATGATCGACAGACATTGGTGAAAGTTATTCACCGGAATTTGCAAATGTGACACAATAAATCATTATGACGTGGCCAACAGATTTTCTTTCCGCCCTCAAAGTTGAGATTGAGATTTTCATTCCACCCTCAAGTTGGGTGGAAAGACAATCAAGTCTCACTGCAAGCAGCACTCGGCCGCAGCCGGCGCGAAAGATTTCTCGTCGCCTTCATGGCCACGCTCTGGAACATCCCGGACCATGTTCTGGATGGCAAAGACGGTGTGTTGCTGGACGCGCTGGTCGGATACGAACCGCACACGAGCCTTTTCACACGCAGGCAGCCCGCCCGCTTCCAGACAAGCAGATACCATATCGTCTGCATAAGTACACCTGTCAGAGATATCATAGCAGTACCGGTAGTAGTTTTGCGGCAGCTACACACGCACCATCCTTGCCGCTGACGGTGCTGAGCAACCAGCTACCTGCTGCTTGAATAAGAGTCACCTCACTGAACCGGTTCATCGCGGCAACCACGAGCTCCAATCCACCCCTGGCAACAACTTCTTTCATCGATTCATCTGCTCGCGCATACACAAACCACTCAGTCCGGCTGTTGCTATTCTAGTAGTCTGGCAAAACAAGGATTTCCATAGATGACGTACCATGTCTCAGCGACAAGTTGCCTAACGCAAGACATGCGAGCCCTTGGAGCCGCTCACTCAACGGGAAACGCCGCATCGCAGACATGACAAGCCGGCGGCTCTCTGGATTGACCCGCACAACGGATTCTTCCGCTACTGTTGGATGGCCGAGGATGGAAAGTGCCGCGATTTGGGCGTCTTCGTCGTCGGGCAGATGCGCCATGGCTTCCATGATGGAGACGACGCCTCCTAACGACGTGATCGCCGCGACGTGGTCGTCTGCTTGGCTAGTGTATTCCAGTAAGCAGAACAATGCATCGCGTTGCAGCGTGAGGTTTTCAGGATGTCTCTTCATACTGCTGACCACGAGTCGAACGATGTCGAGGCGTCGTTCGTCTTGGTCATCCACTGCGGTTGCCTTTCCTTTTTGGTGGTGGTCTGTACCTGAACGAAGAGCATCAGCATCTCGCTCGTCATCATCGCTGTCATCATGTTGAGCTGGGCGAGGTGGTTGGTTGCTGGTGCGAGGCTTGGATGGGAATTTCCGGATGACACTCTTGAGAGCGCGCACACCGTGGGCTTGGATGCGCGCATCGTCTGGGAACTTTGCCAAGATTTGGATGACCGTACTGCCGTCGCCGACATCGCGAGCGACAGCCCGCTTCATGATCCCTGACGGGTCAACAGCGACCGCTGGTGGCGCATCCTGTTTTGGTATCGACTGTCCAATTGATTTTCTGCTGTGGGTCCGACGCGCTCGCGGATGTCTTTCTCTCCCGTGGTCGCCTCCGCTTTGGGCATCGCCAGCACTGGGGTTTGCCATCACCATCACCTCTTCATCATTGGTGCCCGGCAGTTCGCCCACCATCTCTCCCGACACTCCATGTGTGCCTTGGTGGTCAGACGCATCCGAGGCGTCACTCGCTGGCTTTTCCGGTCCGTCTTCTGCCAACGTGAAGGCATCAACAACGTAGTCGACAAGCGCCTGCGTTGTCTCGACAGTTGGGCACTGGTTGGTCAAATGGGCATGGCAAATCGCAAGCAACGCGCGCGTGGTTCTCGCGTACACGACGATCGATCGCAGAAAATGCCAGACGCGGTCGAGCGCCGCGCTGCCGTCCTGTGGTGGTGGAGACGTGCTGTTATAGTCGCTATGCTGGTCTCCGTACACTAAGCGAGCCAGTTTTTGCTCCAAGACGTCGATGGGGAGGCGGTCGATCTGGTGGAAAGACAGGATGCCCGCAGGCGGCGCGAGCCCACTGGGCAATTGGCGAAGCAGACACGCGATCGCCAGCGACAGCGGCAAGAACGATTGGTCATCGGGGCGGTCGTTTTTGATCTGCGCTTGCCGCTGCAAGAGCAGCATATGAGCCGCGACATCCAGCATGCTTTTGTTGTGCTCCCAGTAAAAATGGCACAAAATGGCAACGACTTTTCAGTTGTAGTTTTGATCTGATTCCAATCGGAGTCCTTTGTTTCTGAGACGGCAAATGGCTGCAATATTTATTTTCACTGCTTGTGGCCACGCTACAACTTCAAGTCTGCTACGCCTGATCAACGACGACGACGCGGTCACTCCACCGTTGCTGCTGTAGCTGCTGGGCATGGAAGCGAGCTTCCACGGCGAGCTCGGCCAAGACCAGCTGCGGGAACGGCTCGTCACATGTAAACGCCGCGAAGGACGAGTGCGACGACTCGCCCACAACAGCAGTAGACGACTGGGACGGCAACACAGTCGCCAGGCCAGCAGCAAAGGCTCGAAGCGACGCAAACTGCGGCGGTACAAGCTGCCACGACGCTGTGAACACGGACTGGCGGCTGCAGTCGTCGCCACCAAGCAGCACACGCTCCAGCTCTCGGCGCAACTGATCATCGGCAGCAACAACTGCTTGCAAATTGCGGATATCACGGCTCAAGCCATCGCAATAAGTGGACGGAAAGGCAGCTTCCAGCCGTTTGCGATGGCTTTGTACCAAGTCTTCAATATGGGCCGGATCCAACTTGGTGAACTCTAATGGCAGCGTTGGTGGTGGTGGCTCTTGTTCAAGAGGTGGCGGCAGCAAAGCCTGCAAACCATCCAGAAACGGGAGTACAAACCGCAAGACTTCACGGACGACCGTGTTGAACGAGTCACTACAACTGCTGCTGCTACTGGTGGTGGTTGATTCCTTGGCCATTTCCGCAAACAGTTGGCGTGTGGACTCATTGAGCGACTGGAAACAGGCCTTTATATCGGCAGGCGACCAGACTGACGAGCCAGCATCCGTTGCCGCGGAACTCACAGCGGTTTGCGCCACCGACTTACTTGGTGGTGACGGCTCCTCGCCGCTGCCGCCAATGCAGCACTTGGCTCTCACCAGTGCGTGCAGTCGAAGCGCATCGATGCGCAGCTCGTCACGCGATGCGTACGCTGCCAGTTGCGTGGTGGTCGCTTGTGTGTCCGTCCATACTTCGACCATCACACACGCGACGAGCCACCACCACGTCGGCGCCGTCGTTGCCGTTGGGATGGCCTCACGCTGTGCGAGCAGCCAGTGGAGTGCATGGAACACGGACCACGCGTCCTGACGGCGAACGAACGGACAGTGGCCGTGGCGTTCGACCCACTTGCCATTGGTGCGAAGGCGGGTCAGTAGATTCAGCAGTACCCCGATAAACGTCGTTGACTGCTTCTCGTCTTGGTCAACAACGGGTGGTGGTGGCGAGCGGTCAAACGTCGCCCATGCTGCATGTACGACATCCTGCAGCGTCTGATGGGCATCAAAGAGCTGGAAAAACGGTTCGTCCTGTTGCTGCTGCTGTGGTAAAAGCATTTCACGAAGAGCGACAGCTGGGTCAACGCCATGTGGGCGAGTACCATCAACAGAGATACCGATCACTTTCCGTTGCCAGTTCGCATCGAGCGCAGAGAGCATCGCACGGACAAATGCCATCGCACGCTGCTGGCTGCTGGCTGCTGGAGACTCGTCTTGGTGGTCCAGGACAAAGAGTGTGAGGATATACAAGTCATCCACTTGTTGGCTTTGGTTTGTCGGAACGCGGACGCTCACTCGCACATGAGTGCGTGGTGGTAGTGGTGTCGTAGTGGTGGAGCAACTGGATCGCACGCCCCAGGTCAAGCGGATGCTGTACGCCCACGCAGCCGAGAGCACTTCCGCCACGCCCTGCAGACTCGCAATGACGACCAAACGCGCATAAGCGGCCACGTCCCCACGCGTGAGACAAGACTCCATCAGGTCGGTTTTGGTCGCGTGGACCACACGACCCACCGCTGCGATTTGGCCAAAGTTGAGATTTGTTTGTTGAAACAGTGGCAGCACCAACTGCAACAACTGCGTCTTTGGTGGAGATGAAAGATACTCAAGTGCGCGGCTGGCCACGTCGACTTCTGCGGGATCATCGGGCATATCGACGATCTTCGAGACCACCAGATCGACGATTGTCGCATTCGTGGTGGGGGTGGGGATGATGATGTTCTCCGCCATATCGGTACTTTTACCAGTGGTCGCAGGAGTCGCATTCGTCACACCAGCAACAAGAGCCACGGCCGATCCACGTCGCGCTGGTACGGTCTTGTCGACACGAAGCGTGATGTGGAGCTGCTGCTGGCGAGGCACTGGCTTGCTCGCACCAGAGACGACCGCGACCGTCTCGACCATCCCCACTGGAGGCGCTGGACTGGGGATCGCATTGGTGGTGGTGCTTGAGCTGCTGCTGCCGACGCCACCAAAGAATTCACGCAGACGATCCAAGGTAGCCGCTATGCGTGGCTTCTTTCCATCAGCTGCTGCTGTTGGCGGCGCTCCTTCTTCGCTGTCCGTATCGTCACCAGCAAGTATCCGCGTCGCGACTTGGTCGTGTCGGGATTGTTCCAGCAGCTCCACGTACTCTTGCCATTTTTGCGCATGTTGTTGCAAGTGGTGCGAGCGGATATTGTCCGTGCGGAAAGGGTATTTCCAGTGCGCGACGTTGCGCGTACGAGCCCGCGATTTGATGGGCTGGCCGTCTTTGTTCACCGCCGGTTTGGGTGGCACGCGCGGAGGTTCACGGCCAAAACTCACGCAGAAGCAACACTCGACCAGCACCACGTCGCCCGTGACGACGTCCTGTTGCAGTGGCTGCACGCCGAATTCGCGCACGAACTCGGGGCGCCATGGGTACTCACGGCGCACGCGCTTGGCTGGTGGGCCCACGGGTCCATAGGAAGTCGAGATGGCTTCATCTGTTGTGGCGGTTAGCGTCATGGTGGCTGTGAGCCTTGTCCTATTCTAGCGATGTGAAGCAGCCCTGAATCAGTCAGTGGTTTCCCTTGAGAGTAAAACCGGTTTTGGACCGGTAATTTGGGGAGATGACGAAAGCTGGTGGGTTTTATGACTGGTTTTGATAAATACGGCTGTAGCTGCTTCATGACTTCATTTCGACGGAAGGCTTCGTTTGATCAGTTTGCAACGGGTCTGGACTGTTGTGCGTGGTCCCAAATTTAAGACCCCAAGATTGTTGCTCCTTCTCCTTTGGCTCCTCCAGAAGCTGGAGGTCTCGTCGCGCGGTCGCGTATTTGCCCTGCTTCATGATGAGACCGATCGTTGCGACTCGCTCCTTGTCAGATGGCCGGTCGTGTGCAACCAAATGGATTGCGCCAATCTGGATGTCGGGCCATATTGTGTCAGTATTGTCCATTTAGTGCAGGTATTAAATGCAAAACACCGGTATTCTAGCACCGGTAAATGTTTTATCATGGATGTATTCTGGTGAAATGTGGCTCAAACCAGTGAACCCATGGCAACGTGCATGTCACATACCATCATCATGGTTCTTCGCATCATCAAAAGGATTGTGGAGCTGAACCTCCATTATCGTTTTGATGATGCGCCTCGCCCAATCGAAACACGCCGACTTACTTGGTTTGCTATCGTATTCAAGTACATTTCGCCATCAAATGTGAGTAATTCTCGATATTGTGAGAGTGCCAGCGCGTTTTAACAACTGATATAAGATATTCATGGTGGTGTAGGACTCTCTCAGAACACCATGGAGCACAACTGGCACGACTGTGCACCGTCCTCACAGCAGCAGTGGAACGAGGGTCAAATCGAAATCGTTGGAGAGTTTCATTATCCAACAGCACAAGTTGCAGCGACACCAACGAAGAAATCCAAACGTTGGTGGACTTGCTGTTTCCTTCTCCTGTTCCAGTTCCTCACCCGCCGGCCGACGTCAATCTCCAAGGGGAAACCAAGGACATCACCACAGGCGGCTTTTGCTATGAGGAGCCCGATCAACGGCGGTGACCCGACGGTGCTCGGCGATGGCGCCAGCAGCGCAGACGTATCCGACCTCTCCACACGCCGCACGACGCCCATGTTCATCAAGACACTATTGTGGAAGAACTGGGTATTGAAGAAACGCCACCCCGTGGCAACCTTTCTCGAAATGGCGTTGCCATGTCTGTTCATTTTGCTCTTGGGCGTGCTCAAGAACCAAACAACCGACGTGACTGTGCCCGCAGGGTGGAGCGACAGCAATAACATGGCTGGCGACGACACCATGGGCACGTCGTACAACTTGTTCCAGCCGGTCGGGTCGCAGATCTCGTGGATCCCGACCAAGTTGCCACGGTTCTACATGCACGAAACCACGCTCACGGGCGTGTTGCTTTCCCTTGGCGCGCAGTCGGTCACCGATGGTCTCAAGCTGACGGAGCTTTCGGCGCCTGACTTGCTCAAGTGCCGCACGGGCGTCATCGTGCAAGGAGCCGTGAGCACGAATGCGTCGTCGCCGTACAAAGTGCCCGACGCCTGTGCCGGAAAAGTCGTTCCGTACAAGCTCGCGATCGCACCCGACACGCCGTTCACGCGCGACTACTTCATGCAGACCATGGACAAGTGGTACCCTCGCGTCAAGCTTCTTGACGTCGCCACGGCACCGGAGATCCCGTCGTTCCGTGACAGCGTCGTGTTCTACAAGTCCGCTGAAGAGCTGGAAACGTACGTGAAGAGCAACAACTACGGCGATGACTTGGAAAACCCAAAGATCTACGGCGCCATTGTCTTTGACCAGTACCCGGAAGAGGACAAGATCGGCACGTTTTCGTCCATCGAATACAGTCTCCGGTTGAACTCGACGCTTGGCCGCCGTGGTGTGACGGGTCTCATTCCGCGCACCATCGGTGACCCACCGGCGCTGTTCCCGTTTCAGAAAGACTTGGATGTCAACTACTACTCGCGGTACACGGTCAGTGGCTTCATGACGCTGCAGACGCTCGTGACGCGGTTCGTGACGTGCATGCCCAAGTGGGATTCTGCCAAGAAGACCACTACTGGCGTCTGCCAACGTGCGCAAGCGACAGCCAAGGCGTCGACTGAATTGGACAAGGAACTTCTCAAGTCTATGGACGACGACATCCGTATCCAGTTGGCGCTTTCCTTGTTGGTTGGCAACTCATCCACGTCGTCGGCGGCCAGTAATGCAAGCACGTCGCTATTGAACGAGTTTCTCGGGATCAGTGGGGAAGTCTCCAATCTCACCTTTTCGTCGGTGCTCGAACTAGTCACCCCGGCGGTTCGCGAGGCATTGCTCAAGCCGTTGCGCCAAGCACCGCAGCCGTACCTTGGCTCGGCAGTCGCTCCGTTCCCTATCGATGAATACGTGAGCTCTCCGTTTTACGACCAAGTCAAGAACGTGTTTGCGCTGGTGTTTATCCTCGCGTACTTGTACTGTATCTCGCGTGTGCTTGTCATCTTCATCCAAGAAAAAGAGTCCCGCATCCGTGAGTACATGAAGATCCTTGGTGTCAAGGAGAAGGCGATCATCATTTCGTGGTACATCACTTACGGATTGATCCTTCTCGTCGGCACATTCTTCCAAGCGCTTGCCGGTCTCGTTGGGCTGTTTGAAAACAGCTCGCTGATCATCGTCTTCCTTTTCTTCTACCTCTTTGGGCTCAGTGTGCTGGCGTTTGGTTTCTTGGTCAGCACGGTTTTCAGTCGCGCTCGCGTGGGCGCCTTTGTCGGCATGGTGCTTTTCTTCTTGATGTACTTTGTCTCGGCCGCGTTCACCCCACAAACGCCAGAGCAGTCCAAGTCGATTGGCTGCTTGTTGTCCCCTGTGGCTCTGTCGCTCGGTGTCCAAGTCCTCGCCAACCTTGAAGCTACGGGCCAAGGTATCGCGTTCAACAACATCAACGTGATCAATGAAAACTTCCGTTTCAGCACGGCGTTGATCTTTTTCGCGTTGGATACGGTGATTTACACGGTGATCGGTCTGTACTTCGAGAAGGTCATCCCGAAGGAATACGGCACCACGCTCAAGTGGTACTTCCCTGTTTCGCCAGCGTATTGGCGTGGCCGCAAGGGCCGCACAGCGCTCAAGGGAGATGTGCCGACTAGCTCGCCAGGCATCGACGACGTCATTGTCGATGTGAACCCGTCTGTGGAGCCCGTCAATGCCGAGTTGCGCGAACAGGAGCGCAGCGGTGATGTACTCTCGGTGCAACGACTGCGTAAAGTCTTCCCAGTGCCAGGTGGTGAAAAGGTCGCGGTGAAGGGACTCAACATGGTGATGTACAAAGACCAGATCACGTGCTTGCTCGGCCACAACGGAGCGGGTAAGACGACCTTGATCTCGATGCTCACGGGTATGATCGCGCCAACGTCCGGCACGGCATCATTCCGCGGGCTCTCGTTCACGGAAGACATGGGCGAGATCCGCGAGTCATTGGGTATCTGTTTCCAGCACGACGTGCTGTTTTCGGAACTGACCGTCGAGGAGCACTTGATTCTCTTTGGTCGCATCAAGGGGTACGTCGGCAGCGAATTGACCGCTATTGTGAACAAGCAAATCCGTGATGTTGGTTTGACCGAAAAGCGCCACGTCCAGTCGAATGAACTGTCCGGTGGTATGAAGCGAAAGCTGTCGGTCGCGGTGTCGCTTCTTGGTGACAGCTCGCTGGTGTTCTTGGACGAACCGACGTCGGGTATGGACCCATACAGTCGTCGCAGCACGTGGGAGATCTTGCTGAGCAACCGTAACGACCGTGTGATGGTGCTCACGACCCATTTCATGGACGAAGCCGATATCCTTGGCGACCGCATTGCCATTATGTCGGAAGGTGAACTGCGCTGCTGTGGGTCGTCGTTGTTCCTCAAGAACCGATACGGCGCTGGGTACAACTTGACGCTCGTCAAGGATGACCAGACGTGCAACGACAGCGATGTGATCAACTTTATCATGTCGTACGTTCCGAACGCGCAAGTTCTCAGCAACGTGGGCAGCGAGATCGCTTTCCAACTGCCGCTCGATAGTTCCAGCCGTTTCGCTACGATGTTTGCCGATATCGATAACGACCTCTCCAAGCTTGGACTTCTGTCCTACGGTGTGTCGGTGACAACGCTTGAGGAAGTGTTCATCAAGGTTGCCGAGGCCGGAGATGAAGACCAACAGCACACGCTTGCCAAGGATGCACGCGTCGTCGAATCGCCAAGCACGAGCCCAGCAAGTGGTGGTCGCGCCGATGGCATTGCTATCCCGACTCGTCCAAACAATTTGTTCTTCACGCACCTCCACGCATTGTTCATGAAGCGCCTTCGTGTGGCCAAGCGCGATCGCCGTATGCTTGTCTTCAGCGCGATTTTGCCAGTGCTTTTGCTGCTTGCGGGTTTGATGTTGCTCAAAGGAAACAACATCACCAAGAGCGACCCAAAGCTTGCATTGAATGCCGACGCGTACGGTTTGAAAGACCAAAGCCCAACGCCGTACTTCTGCCACGCCGATGGAGACAAGTGGTGCAGTGGAATGATGTCGCCCAACGTGTTCACCGGTGCGCTCCCAGAGCAACTCACGAGCGATGTGGTGAAACCGTTTGACTCGACAACTCCGACTGTGTTTGGCATCAAGTACGATAACCCAGCCGTCAACACAACTGGCGCGACTGGGTACGCCTTGAGTGTTGGGCAGGAACTGTACAACCGTGGATACGGCAAGGAAGGACGCGACCGTGTCAACGACCAGTACGGTGCGTACTTGGTCCATGGTGAGAGCAAGCGCAACATTCTCGGCTACAATATCTTTGTGAACACGACCTCGATCCACAGCGCTGCGATCTTCAAGGCGCTCATGGACCAGGCTGTGTACCGCTTCTTTGCCGCTGATACCAAGTCCGGTGCATCGGCGGGTGTGGATCTCAAGGTGAACAGCCACCCATTGCCGCTGTCTGCATCGACCAAGGCTCTTTTCGGTTCGTTCCTTGCGTTCTCGGCTTGTTTGTTCATCGTGATCGCGTTCACCTTTTTCCCCGCGTCGATTGTGGTGTTCTTGGTCAAGGAGAAACAGTCCGAACACAATGCCAAACACCAGCAGCTTGTCTCTGGTGTCTCTCTTGGTGCCTTCTGGCTGGCCAACTACCTCTGGGATTTGCTCATGTACATCGTTCCGTTCGCGGCGGCCATCATCCTCATCAAGGTCTTTGATATTGGTGCCATGACTGGTACCGACTGTGTCACGTGTACGTCGGCGACCTTCCCGTCGGTCATCGTGCTCTTCTTCCTCTTCGGGTTGGCCATCTGCCCATTTACGTACTGCATGTCATACCTCTTCCGGGAGCATGCGTCGTCGCAGACGTACACCATCATGATCAACTTCATCATCGGCGTGGTGCTCATGGTCGTGTCGTTCATCCTGGATGTGATCGAGTCCACCAAGGACATCAACGCTGTGCTGGTCTTCATCTGGCGGCTCTCGCCGCTTTTCAACCTTGGCAATGGACTGTTGAACCTCGTGTTGCATGAGCTTCGATCGATCTTGAACAGTGACAAGGAAAAGAAGAGTCCATTCAGCACGGATATCATGGGCTACGAGTTGATCTTCTTGCTTGGCACATCGATTCTTTTCAGTGTGCTTGCTGTTGGCATCGACTACGCGCTCACGTTCCCACGTGTGAAGAACTTTTTGTCCGGTGCCAAGAGCGTGGAAGAAGAAGTGTATGACGAAGATATTGATGTGCAAAAAGAGACCGAACGCGTCAACAGTGGCGCTGCGGCCGACGAAGTCATTGTGTTGAAGAACTTGCGCAAGGTGTACAAAGGTGGCAAGGCCGCTGTTCGCAACTTGTCGTTTGGCTTGAAACGGGGCGAGTGCTTTGGCTTTTTGGGCATCAACGGCGCTGGCAAGACCTCGACCATGAAGATGCTCACGGGAGATGTCTTGCCGAGCTCCGGGTCCGCGACACTCAGCGGCTTTGACATTTTGACGCAACAAATTGAAGTGCGTCGCCAGATCGGCTACTGTCCGCAGTTTGACTCGCTTTTTGAATTGCTCACTGTGCGTGAACACTTGGAGCTCTTCGCTCGTATCAAGGGCATTTCGCGTGCGGATCTTGATGACGTGGTCACAGACAAGATCCACCAATTGAACTTGGCGTCGTTTGAACACAAACTGGCTGGAAGTCTGTCGGGTGGTAACAAGCGCAAGCTGTCCGTGGCGATCGCGATGATCGGCAACCCGCAGATCGTGTTTTTGGATGAACCATCCACGGGTATGGATCCTGTGTCGCGCCGCTTCATGTGGGATGTCATCGCCGGTATCTCGACGCGCAGCAAGGCCGCGACGATCGTGTTGACGACCCACAGCATGGAAGAGTCGGAAGCTCTGTGCTCGCGCGTCGGTATCATGGTCGGTGGCCGCTTGCGCTGCCTGGGCAGCGTGCAGCACTTGAAGAACCGCTTTGGCGATGGCCTCGTGTTTGACGTGAAGATGACGGCGCCTCCTGCGGATCAGTTGCATGCGCTCGTGGAGCGCCACTTTGGTGGCCACAACGCGTTCGTGACGCCGATGGAGTTGGAAGAAAAGTGCCGCGAGTTTGGCGATGTGAGCTTTGCGTCCCGTGTGACAGTGGCCCACCCGACGGGCTACAGCTTGGCGGCCGCGATGGATCGCGACGGCTTTGTGCGTGCCGAGGCCTTCAGTTCGTGGTTTGTGGAGGAGCAGCGCTTCGATGAGCTCAACAACTTCTTGAGCAAGTCGTTTGGCGCGGGCAATGTGCAAGTCATGGAGCGCCAAAACGACTTCTGCCGTTTCAAGTTGCGCGGCTCGAACGAGCAGCTCAAGTTGTCCAAGGTGTTTGCGCTGATCGAGCAAATCAAGAGCACGATGCACATTCGCGAGTACAGCGTGTCGCAGACCACACTCGAGCAGATCTTCAACCAGTTTGCGAGCCAGCAAGCGGAAGAAAAGGGAGTCGCACGTGGTATGATCCAAGAGGCGTAAATAAATGAAGCGTGTGAACAAGACCACGGTGGGATTCCTGGCGTGGATGGAGACCGACGTTCGTAAGTATATAGAGCAAAAACAACAAAACAACAAAACACGATGAATACATTACATCGTTAATACAATTCCGTGGTGCTGCACAGCCTCTCTCATGTGCTGCGTTCTGATCGAATGAACACTCTGAGCTTGTCGCTCATACCCCGGTTTTTGTGACGTGGACACAAATTTGTGACTCCTTTCCAGCAATTTGTGATTCAAAAACCGTGCCCATTATTACCCAATGAAATCGACGATCCGAGCCCCAGCGAACTCACCCCCTCATTCTTCGCAAGGACCAAAAGCCCCGCCAGCCCACCACGATGCGTCGCGACCGCGCTGCTGCACCGCGCAATGGCAACGTGCTGCTCAAGGTGCTTGGCGCCGTGATCCTTTTATGCGCGCTGGTCTCATTGTTCCAGTTCAGCACCATCACGGAGAAGTCTTCTTCCTCGGCCGCGACCGCTTCGCTGCGCGAGAACAACAATAACAATGGGCAACCACAACAAACGCCCCCGGAAGAAGCAGAGAAACCGAAAGAGACCAAGAAAGTCATCCCTGTGATCGCCGAGCCAGAAGTCGTTGTGGAGCCAGGCTCCAAAGGCATCATCATGTGCATCCACGACCGCGCCGTGCCGCTTGGCGCGTCTCTGATCCGCGAGTTACGCTGCCTGGGCAACGACGAGCCCATTGAGATCTACCACTGCAGCGAATTGTCCCAAGGAAGCATGGATTTGCTTCAAACTGTTGACGACAACCTCGTGATCATTGACTTGTGCGCCGACTTGGTCTCACGGGGCGTCATGAACCAGCAGCTCGCGCATACTTTCCGTAGCTACTGGATCAAACCACTGGCGCTCCACCAGACCAAGTTTGAAGAGGTCATCATGCTGGACGCCGACGTCTTGGCACTCAAGAACCCCGCCGATTTGAGGCAAATCGACGGCTACAAGACCACGGGAACAGTGTTTTTCTATGACCGCGTGATCTGGGATGCGAATTTCTTCAACCGCCGCGTGACGCCCGCTCCCGGTGCAAAAGAAGTGTTTTACTTGCCTCACTGGCTCGAGACTTTCGACTATGCGCGGTTCAATTTGAAAGAAGGGTACGCGCCGTCGCAGCACGTGCTGGAATCGTGGGCGTACAAAGCCAAGACGTGCCACGAACAAGACTCGTCGATGCTCTTGATCGACAAGAAACGCGCCGGAAAGGCCATGTCCATTTTGTGGTTTCTCATCACCGAGCATCGGTTCCAAGTCGAGTTTTCGCTTGGTGATAAAGAGACCTTTTGGCTCGCCTATGAGTTTGCCCACGTGCCGTACTATTTTTCTCCATGGGGCGCGAGCGTCGTCTCGTCGTTGCCCAACCACGACGTTGACAAGTACGAAGCCACGCTTTGTGGCTGCTTGAGCCATTTCATGCCTGTGGAAAGCGACACGCCAGAGTTGCTGTACATCAATGGTCGCTCGGTTGTGGACTTTGTGCCGTTCAATTTGGACAACCTCAAGCAATTGCGGCGCATCTACGTGTTCAACATGCTGCCGACCCACATGACGCCACGCCAAAAAAGAGCCGGCGGCCGCAGTAAGCATGGAGAAAGCTACGATATGGAGTGTAACATTGGCCTCGGCAAGACGCCCACGCCGCTTCGGCTGCGGAACCATTTGTGGCGGCGTCGCGTCCATTTTATGGCCATCTCCATGGGCTTGCTGGAGCCACTCAAGTCGTGCGATATGGGCGGCACGATCTCACAAGTCGAACAGTACGTAGATAAATAAACAAAAGAAGAGAGAGAGTGTAACCCCAGCGTAGCCAAGTGTAACCAAAACAATGAAAAAAGCGGTTGGCTGCGAAGTTGTAGCATTTGAACCAGATCTTATTGCTGTAGTCCTGTATCATCAGATGAACAAGCGGCCATCCATTTCGCTGAAGCTTCGGCCGCAGATTATTCGGTCGCGTTGGTCTCTTGCCAGTTCAGAAGGAAGTCTGGATTGTCCTCGTCGATCTGGACGATGGCAAATCTGCTGTGGGTCGTGTTGCTGGCCCAGCAACTGACGAGGGTTTTCTTCGTCCTGTCGCTTCAACTGAAGTGTCGTTGCGGATTTTGCTCGCAACGCTCACAACCTTTTCGCGCGACGTGTACCAACCACACCACAGCGTTTGGTATGTACTGGCTCAAAGAAAATCGATCGATTTGGCGGTTTGAGATGTGTCGCCTGGTGCGAATGTTCACGACGGCGATCTGGGTCGTCCCATTCCCACACGTCACAGAAATTGAATATTGGAGGCTATTTGTCCCTCATTTGACCATACGGGTGTCCCAAATTCGGGACAGCCAGGGGGTCACGATGCAACGACAACACCTCCCAGATTGAAACTTCCCAACTGTGCGAGTGAGCGAAAAGGACAGAAAGAAACACGACCGGTATGAGCACCGCCAAGACTGGCAACGACACCGCTGCTGCCGCCGCCGCTGCCGAGGCGTCCGCGGTGAGCGAGAGCTCGCGTGGAGAAGGCGTGTATGTGACCAAGAACCGGTCCACCTTCGCGATGTGGCTCCACGGCAAGACCGCGCCTGTGCGCGCCACACCGGCTCTTGTGTTCCGCCAGGTGGATGTCGTGCAAGAAGGGTACTTGATGAAGCAAGGGCTTCGTTTAAAGATGTGGACCAAGCGGTATTTCATTTTGCGCCTGGAAGAGCGACACATGACGCTGGGCTACTACACGGGCAAAGAATCGTTGACGCTTTGCAGCGAGACCCCCATTGGGCCGGGCCATCGACTCGCCCCCGTGAACACACAGAAATTTCCACGGCGACTGGAGTTGCGTTGCGGCACCAAGTCGATGGTCTTGGAAGCCGAAGACGACAAGTCGTACGAGGCCTGGAAGAACGCGCTCCAAGAAGCGATCCGATGGAACCACGCGATGGTGCCGTCGAAAGACGGATCGTTTGTCAAATACGGCAAACAGGCCGCCGATGACAAAGCTGAAGAAGACCGCAGCCGCCAAGAAGCTGCGAAACGGCTGCGTGAAAAGCAGCGGTCCGATGAAGCTGCTGCCGCCGCCAACGCGGCCACGAAACCAAAGTATTTGCCAGCGACGCGAGAAGGTTTCCAGTGCTTTATGACGTCCAACACACGGTTTGAGATCCCCAACTACTTTGAGTACGTCAAGACCATCGGCTCGGGTGCGTACGGCGTCGTGATCTCGGCCACCGACACGCGCACGGGCACCACAGTGGCCATCAAGAACATCCAGCGTGCATTTGACGATCTCACCGATGCCAAGCGGATCGTGCGGGAAATCAAACTCATGCGCCACTTAAAACACAAGTACGTACTGGGCGTCGACGATATCCTCGCGCCCATCGCGCTGTCCAAGTTTGAAGACGTGTACATCGTCTCGGAGCTCATGGCGACCGATCTCCACCGTGTGATTTACTCGCGCCACGCGCTTTCTGATGAACATATCGCATTCTTCATGTACCAAATGCTTTGTGCGATGAAGTACGTCCACTCGGCAAATGTGATCCACCGCGACTTGAAACCGTCCAATATTTTGGTCAATGCAAACTGTGAGCTCAAGATTTGTGATTTTGGCTTGGCACGCGGCATTTTCCCAGAGGAAGAGCTGGAATTGACCGAGTACGTGGTCACGCGGTGGTACCGCGCACCAGAGATCATGCTGGGCTGCATGAAGTACACGAAAGAAGTGGACGTGTGGTCCATGGGCTGCATTTTCGCGGAGATGATGTCGCGGAAGCCACTGTTCCCAGGCCAAGACTACATTGACCAACTTCATTTGATCATGAACGCACTCGGTGCACCAAATGACCAAGAGCTGTATTTCCTGTCAAATGCACGCGCACGCAAATTCATGAATGCGGAATTCCACAAGCGCGGCGGGCAACCACTCAAACCATTGGCCCAGTTATTCCCTGACTTGGCGCCAGATGCACTGGATTTGCTGCAGAAAATGCTGGTCATTGATCCCAACAAGCGGATCAGTATCGACGAAGCGCTCGCGCACCCGTACTTGGCCTCGATCCGGAATTTGGATGATGAAACCATGGCCGAAAGCAGCTTTGATTTTGATTTTGAAAATGAAAAACTCACGAAACCGGTGCTGCAACGGCTGATTTGGGACGATATGACCGAGTTCCACCCAGAAGTGCGGGACCGAGAAGAGCGCAGCAGTAGCAGTAGCAGTCTCGCCACCACCACGGCTACCACCACTACGAATGTCAACGACAACAGCGACCAGCCCACAGATCCACCACCGTCCTCAGTATCGGCAACTGCCACTGTGGGGGATGAGAAGAGCGTCGCGTCCACCACATCATCAACGACAAGTGCGCCCACCGCAGTGCATCCACAGCAAGTCGCAGGGCAGCCGCCAAGCGAAGCCACGGTCGCGTGATGGTGACGTGACGATGTGTTGTTTAGATCTGGCCCCCATGGGGTTGTGTGTATGATCATTTCGTTTTTCAGTACATTTGCTGTGTTTCTACCTCTATCAAGTACATTTCAGTGGAGTCTCTGGACCACAAATTGTGGTCAGAGAACGTCATGGTCTCTGGTCCACAAGCATCATCGGGGTCACCGTCATACTCCCCTCCTCCACAAGGGGCGCGTCTATTGACGTCATACTCCCCTCCTCCACAAGGGGCGCGTCTATTGACGCCAGTTGTTCTCCACCAAAATGACGCATGACATGCAAACAAGCTTGAGGCAACATATTCTCCACAACAGCAAAGATCCATCACAAATGTTTCCAAAAATGGCCCGTCATGTATTATTTTGAATATCCTTCATGCGCGCCAACACAGTTAGACACAGTTACTGTAGACCACGGCTCGGCGGCCGGGTAGGTGGGTTCTTAAAAGACGACTGTACAGTATTAATACTTGCACGAATTAGTAGCACGTGTTGCCAAACTTTGGCGCGAGCTGCTCGGTGAGCACTTGGTTCAGGAGCTGCTTGCCGAGCGCGTCGACGACCGCGGTGATGTCGTTGTAGAGCTGTCCTTTCTTGTTGACTTCGGCGGCAGTGTAGCCAAGAAGCTTTTCGAAAAGCGCCGTGAGCAATGGGCCCGATTTTTCAAAGCTAAAGCTGAGCTTGGTGAGCTTGTCAAAGTCCACGGCAAACGCCTTGATCTCGGCCGAAGTGAACTTCTTGAGGATGCGTTCCAGAAGCGCAGGCAGCTTGTCCGTGAGCGCGGCGATCAAGATGTTGGAGACCGTGACATCCGAGCACTTGCCCTTTGGCAGGCCCTTTGGGCACATCTGCATGATGATGTCCAGGATCACGTCCACCACTGGGATCTCAATGCCCACGCCGACGTTGACGTCGATCGTGGCAGGAGGACACTTGATTGGGTGGAGCGCGCTGGTCCAGCAGATCTGGTACCACTGCTTGTTGAGCTGCGCGATCTCAAACGTGATGGTCGCATCGGCGTCGATGGTGCCGTTGAAGACCGCGCCGATCGCGAGCGCCGTGTCGCTCGAGATGTTGAGGTGCTTTGGCACGACCGTCGCGATGCCCGTGGCCTTGAGCGATTTGATGATCGGCGTGAGCGCAAAGTCCATGCCCAGCACGGAGAATGGGATCGGACTCAAGCGGTTGTTGGTGATCACGAGCGGATCAAGCGTCACCAGGTTCTTCTTGAGCAAACCGGAGCTGATGGCGATGTCAATGACGCCGTTCAGCGACGCGATGTCGGCCTTCTTGGCCGTGATGTTGAGTGGCACACACGGCACTTCGGTGGCGTTTTGGGCGTGGGCGACGCCAAAGGCAGCGCAGGCCGCGGCGGCAAAGACGGCAAGAAACTTCATGATGACTTTGGAAGTATTGGAAGAAGGCGACTGGAGACTTGGCAAGCAAAATCGATTGTGAGCTGATGATCGCTGGGCGATGCAAATCCAGTCGATGGGAGCGAAAGAGGGGAGGGGAGCGGAGGAAAGGAAGGATTCCAGAGCGAGGAAAGTCAGGTTTCGAGCTCGTTGATGAGGAGAGGAGAGGGGGAGGCCACCCTAAAAACGTCGAAGCCGCGTCACGGACACTCAGCGTGTCCTGTCCCGTCTCGCCCTCATTGTGACTCCTCCTTCTCCTCCTCCTTCTGAAAACGGCCAACATCTCCGCTGTGCTGCTGTGCTGCTGGTTTCGCGCCTCGTCCCCGGCCATGCACGTCAACCGGGTGCATCACACCATCCTGAGAATGGGGATGGACTGGCTTCCTTGTGCCACTCTGTCCTGAAATTGGACATCCACTCGAATCCGAATCCCCTGGCTGTGACGCAAAGGATCATTCGAATTTTGGAAATCGGTGGCAATCCACCAAACAAACATGCATGCATTTTCCTCCAGGTTGGGCAAACTATCTGGCATGTCCAAGAGCGGAGTGATATTTACTGGACAATGCAGTGGACGCAAGGCGTAGCTATGCTGCCGTACATGGTCCCAGCAGACTTGGATAGTATACTGAACTGTAATTATGTAGCACTAAACAAGAGACGCATGACTCATGCGTCATGAGCTGCACAGCACACCGAATGCGTGATGCCATCCATAGTCACTAACTACACTGTTGCAAACGGCCACAAGTCACAATCGGGGCAGAGTGGGTTGTCGCCCGTCGACGTACCTATATTAGGACACTAATTTAGGGTCATCTTGGCAACTTCAACTTCAACAGCATGGACAGACATCCAAACCTCAAGATGGAAGTCCATCACTGAAGTTGCGGCTCCAGGAAACGAAGTCTTCTCGCGCGCTGCAGTCCCTCAAGGATATGGAGCCTGCGAGTCATGATGAGCCATGATGGCGAAACTGAAGAGATCGTCTCCCTGTCTGTACGGTACTGTAAATGAACAAGACGGCAACTTGCCTTGGTGACGCGCGCGATTGACGCTGTATGTACCGGTACACTGTCAGGTTGGTTCCAAAATGGAACGAAAGTGGACATCAAACATTTGACACTGCAAGCCATTGACACTGCGTGAGCCGTTTCGCAACCCCACCACTTTGAAATCCGCAGACTAATCGCGCGACTCGAAGAGATTCTTGAACTGTGCTGTGCATGTACTACAGTGCGGTACTGGTACGGCTGCACTCCCGTCGGGTTCCGAGGTGGAACTTCCGACGAGTGGCAGTACAGTAGTTTTCAAGCGTTCACGCTTTCGTCACCAACGTTCCAGTGCCCTGCATCACAGGTACTACCACACAGGTGTATAATAGAGTGGAACAGACTGAAGAAGAGTCCCCTAACTGCATGTTGAACGTGAAGACTGATCGCTGCGCGCAGGAGCTCCCGCACGACTCGCATCCTTCGCACACTCACACACTCCTGACATCAAAATTCGTTTTTGTTTATTTTCAGTTTCCGTACATGGAATCTTTCGACCGCTACGGTACATTATAACCAGCAGCGCTTACGCGTCATAGCACGTGTTGCCGAACGAAGGCGCGAGCTTGTCCTTGATGACTTGGTTGATCAGCGTCTTGCCGAGTTTGTTAGAGACCGCGATGACTCCGTTGTACAAATCTCCTTTCTTGTTGATCTCCTTGGTCGAGAACGCCAGCAGCTTCTTGCCAAGCTCCGTGATCAATGGGCCCGACGAGCGGAAGTGGAAGTTGAGCTGCGTGATTTGATCAAAGCCAAGCTTCAAGTCGGCGATCGCGACTTCTTTGAGGCGGCGCTGGATGCGTGCCAGCAGCTGAGTGAACTGGCCCGCCAAGGCCGACGAAATGATATCGTTGATGGTCAAGTCGCTGCACGTGCCGGCTTGTGCGGTGGGCGAGCAGGACGACATGGCGACCAGCGCGTTCGTGAACAACGTGGGCTTGTGGAGTCCTACCGCGACATCCACATCCATAATCGCCGGTGGGCAGTTCTTTGGCTTGAGGATGTTGGTCCAGCAAATTTGCCACCACTGGTGCTTGAGCTGCGCGACTTCAAAGCGCACCGTGCCCGTGAGCGCGACTTCGCCAGAGAAGTCGGCGCCAATGTCCAGGTTGGTCGGCGCCGTGACGTTCACGTGGCGAGGCACGACAGTCGAGATGCCTTTGACGTTGAGCGTCTGGATGATCGGCGTGAGCGTGAAGTCCACGCCCAGCACGGAAAAGGGCACGGCGTCCAGGCGCTTGTCTTGGACGGTGAGTGGGTCCACCGCGGCCAAGCCTGATGTGAGCAAACCGGACATTTTGGCCAAGTCAATGAGCTGGTTGATGGACGCAAAGTCGGCGCTCTTTTCCAGAAAGTTGGTTTGCACACATGGCGCCACGGCCTGTGTGGTGCTGCCTGTGAGAAGAGCAGAGATGGCGCCGACGGCGGCGAAGACAAGGAACTTGACCATTGGAATGCAAGCGAGGGGGGCAGCGCAAGTTGGAGAATGGAGTGACTGGAACCATTGAATCGGAAGCAAGCGAAGCGAGTGCAAAGATCCACAGGATGGCTGCTGGTGACACCAGCCTTGTGTCTTGGATAATCCTTCTATCCTAGTGGAACAGCTGACGCGCAACGCTTCAAGGGTTCCAAATCTCCTGAATCCACACCATGTGGGCATCGATGGGACACACGGAGCTGGCCTGTCCAAAGCGTATGCAAGCGAAGCGAATCGCGTCTCATGTCATCGAAATTGGCGATCAAAACTGAACCGATTTCGTTGCTCCGTCGATGTACAGATGCAAAAACCTTTGAAGCTGCAACCCACCCACACGCACTGCGACAGAGACTGCCGGGTGTGGCGGAAAAATGGAATGGAACGCCAGCGCGTCAAACTTGCATGATGGCAGTGATTCATTCTGGCCCTCATGTCATCACCTGCAAACAACCACTTCATCCATGATCCATGATTGATTGACCGATGGCGCCACACCGTCCGCCACTGAACCAGATCCGCGGCGACCCAAAACCAAGACGTAAATGGCCTCTTTGAATCACAAACTGTGAGCCCAAAAACTCTGTGCAGCAGGAACCAACAAGGAAACGCTGTGATTGATGGTGGTCACTCAGAGTTGATTCATCACGCATGGACAACAAAACAGATGTCAAGGAACTTGAAGCGTGATGGCTGAAACGTGATGCCAACTTTGCCATCACGAAAGTCATTTTTGTCATCAGGTTTCATTTTTTGGCTTTTTCCATTTCACACACTTCAGTACAGTCAAAGACACAACAAAGAGTTGTGGAGGTAATCAATGTTGCCTGAATGTTGCTCATATCTGCACCTACCTCTTCACGCAACCTGCTGAAATCCTCAACACCAAAAAAAAAGAAAAAAGATGCCGGTCATCGTCAACACATCATCCGCCAGCAACAGTGGCGGCAACACCACGCCCCGTGGCGCTGCGCCATCGACCTCACTGCGCTATGTTGTCCCAAATGGCGACTTCAGCACGTACTTGAAAGGGTTCTGGAAGCGCAATCTCGAATGGCGCCACTTTGGCGCGAGCTTCAAGCATTTGCGGTCCACGAACAACGTCGTCATGATCGACGAAGATCCCGATGCAGCGCGGCAGCCCAATACACAGTATGTGCTCTGCTATGGGGGCCACTATATCAAATGACTCGCATGACATATTTTGTTGTGTGTCTGTGTTGTGTGGTAGATTTCTCAAGTGGTCCTTTGGCCGTTCGCACAAGAAAGAGGAGCTCGTGAGCGCCTACACCATTCAGGTTTGTGCTTACTCGCCCCCACTACTTGTGGAAGAAATATCCACTTCTCTAACTGAGTTGGTCTTTTTTCTCGCCACAGTTTATCCCTGATGACCAAGGCACGTTCATGGAGTGGAGCTTTGAAGGGGTTACCTGCCATGGCGTCTTCAAGCCTGAAGCCAGCGTCGCGATCTTCAACTTTTGCCTGCAAGAGTCCATGGTCACGATTACCTACCGCATCTTGGACGCCAACAGTATGTGCGATTTGTCTAGCCTATCTCTTTGGCACCCCCAACGCCTCACATTTTGTTTCTGGTTCATTTGTAGCGATGGCTGTATGCATTGTGGATGTCGACAGCGAACACTCACCGAGTATCCAGTATGGCAACATGTACGTATTCGTACCCTTTCGTTGTGGTTCATCAGGCTCCTTCTTGGATATGGTGGTCCTAATATCGGTACGCTGCGGCAGGTATCGAATCGATCCGAGCAAGTATCATGATGCCTTCGACGACGCTTGACCCAAAACATATGCGACGTGTGTGGAGACGAATCTACTGAAATAGTGTAATAATCATTGTCCAATCTCTATAAATGAATATCAATATTTGGAAATCAAATCAAAGTTTGACAGAATGGCATCAATGGCGGCAACCATGCGGCAAGCTGCTCGAGTGCTCATCGGCGGCACGTTTGCCTGTGATGCAGCGATCGCGCAGCCGCTACAGCATATACTAGACAAGGTACGTGTACTACAGTACACATCCATAGTATGTGGCTCTAATGTCGTGTCTTTCTCTATGATGCGCACAGCACCTCGGTCGAGTAGGTGGTGGCGCCGTGGCAATCGAATGGCTGAGCTACGGAAGCGCGGCCGACCTGTCGATGCTGACCGAGCCACTGCAGCGGAACTACGCGGATGTCGTCATCCTTCTCGTTCGCGTCTGCGATTTGCAGACAGCTCATCCGGAATTACAAGCGCAAGCAACCACACACAGCGCCACACCCACCAGTGAAAGTCAAAGCACCAGCGGAACCACTTTCTCTTCGCAGTTGCAAGCGTATGACCAGCGCAACGACGCGTCATCTCCCTTGCCACCTCTGGTCGTGGTCTTTTGCGCCTCGCCGCCGCCACCAGCGCCATCGTATGAACAGCACGAAGCAGAGCTTTGCGTGCTGATCCAGTCGCTGCAGCGCGTTTCCTGTCGGCCCTCCAGTGAATCACTGCGCATGTTTGCAAGTGATGACGAAGACGCGTCTTCGTGGTACAGCGCGCTCCACGACAAGCGCGAACACGCGCCGTTCACGCAGAGCATGCTCAACGCACTCGCGCTTTGCTGTGCGCGCCAGATTTGCCGTGTCTTCCGGCAGCCCCACCAGCAGAAAAAAGTGATCGTACTCGATTGCGACAACACGCTCTGGGGCGGCGCGGTCGCCGACTTAGGCGTCCACGGCGTGGAGCTCAGCGACCGCTTCCTCGCGCTGCAGCGGTTTGTCGTGGAGCAACAAAAGCGCGGTCTGCTGCTGTGTCTCTGCAGTAAGAATATCGCCGTGGATGTCGGTGCTGTGTTTACAGAACGCGCGGCTGACTTGGTACTCCAACAAGCCGACCAAATCACAGTGAGCAAAGTCAACTGGCGCAACAAGTCGGCCAATATCCGCGAGATCGCACAGGAGCTTTCGCTTGGGCTGGACTCGTTTGTGTTCATTGACGACAATGCGCTGGAATGCCACGAAGTCGCCAGTGCGCTGCCCATGCTGGATGTGATCCAGCTGCCAGAAGACTTTGACGTCCACTTCCTCGAGACACAGTGGGTGTTTGACTGTCCTCTGCAGCAGCAGCAAAGCCAACAAGGGATTGGCAGTGTGGTGGCGACAACAGCAGCAACAACGGAGGAAGACAAAGACCGAACCAAGATGTACCAGCAGCACGCGCAGCGCCAGGAACTGCAACGCCACGCGCCGTCGCAAGCAGCGTTTCTGAGCTCACTGGGCATCCGCATCCAGTTTGACCGCGCCCTGGACCCAGGGTCGCCCACTTTTGCACGGGTCTTGCAACTCCACAAGCGCACCAACACGTTCAACGCGTCCACGACGTTTTCGCGTGCGCTCACGAGTGAGTCGCTGGCCGAGTACACTGCGATGGCCACGACCCATTTCGTGGTGGCCGCGATGGTCACCGACCGGTACGGCCACTATGGGCTCGTGTGTGTCGCTCTCTTTCGACTGGCCGAGTCAAAGACGACGACAGTGCGTGTCGACAGCTTCATCATGAGCTGCCGCGCGCTGAACCGAGGCGTGGAACATGCCATGGTCAAGAAAATCGCAGAGATCACCCACGAGCAGCTCGGTGCAGATACGGTGGAATTGGCGTGGGAGCCGACCGTGCGCAATGAGCCAGCAAGGACTTTCTTTGCATCGTTGTCTTTCACAACGTTTCGCTCAGAGCGTGGCGATGCGTCACGTCCACTTGTGGTCACCACACGATCTGAGAAGATGCAGCAAAGTTCACTTGCCAATGGAGTGTGGAGGATGGCAACGACAGACGCACTGGCCATCTCGTTTTTGAAAGACGGTGAACAAAAACAGGTAGTCGTGCCAATCTCTTGGAAAGCGCAGTGCTTCGCGACAGTGTATCAGCTAATCACTCGCGTGGCCACGTGGATGAAGAAGTGGCTGCCGCCTTTGCCATGGCTGTTTCGCCTCGTTTCATGGTGGGTGGCGGTGACCAAGCAACAAAAGCAATCGCAGCTGGCGGACAGTCCAAGTACACCACAAGCCAACTTTGCCAACGATTTCCACTCGCGTGAGCTGCTGGACGACTTTGTTGCCCGTCATTTCGTCCCTCAAGCAGCTACCGAGGAGCAGCAACCCAGTGGCGACCAGGTGGACCTGGTGGTGAGCGACGAGTCCTTCCGGCTACGTGCGCGCCATGAGACCAAGCTGCTTCTGTTGGACCACGTGTCGCTCGATACGCCGCGCGTGATCTGGGCGCCAAATCGCAGCGACGATATCCGTTTGGATCAGGATGATGACGACGATGAGAATGATGGTAGCGGAAGCCTTGACGACCCGGTTTCAAGACCTCCAGTGGCTGAGGAGCTCCAGCAGCTACAACAGTTCCATCGCCCTTGCGCGACGCCATCGTGCTCCACAAAAGTGTTCTGGGAGAGCAAGTGCAGTTTCCGATGCTGTCGCACGTGTTGCTACCGTGTGCAGCGGCTTCTTTCGCGCGCGGCCAACGAACAGCTCCATGCCAAAGCAAGAGCCCATGCAAGTCAAAGCTTGCGCAATGACTTCAATGTCACTATGGACGGCATAGAAGCGATGGACGCATGGTGTGGTACACACAAAAATGACAACCGCCGCAAATAGACGTGGACCACACGAAAATCAATATTGCTGAGTGATGTTCCTGTAAATATTCGACTGGATTTGCAGCATTGGCATCGCCATGGAAACCTGCTCACCGACCGCGCAGCCGCCTGCCGATGCAATGCAGCGCCAACAACAACCAGCAAGCCATTTCCAGGATGTGTTATCCTTCTGGTTTGACGGTAGCCAGTCAGAATTGTACCGGTCCAAGTGGTTCCCGCCTGACGGGTCCGAGAAGCAGCAGCAAATGGACGCTTTGATCACGGCCACGTTTGGTGCCTTGCTCCACCAAGCAGAGCGCGGCGAGCTGTCTCATTGGAAGCAAACCCGCGACGGGTTTGTCGCGCTGATATTGCTGTTGGACCAGTTTTCGCGCCACGTGTACCGCCACGAGCGCGCCAAAGTCGACACCAACGACATCCAGGCGTTGGCGTTGGCAAACGAGTTTGTCGCTTTAAAGTGGCATACCGCGCTCATCGTACCGCAGTTTGTGTTTGTGATGATGCCGATCCGCCACACACCTACCCCCGAGAGCCTCCACGAGTTACTGGACATGGTAGCCGACCGCAAGCAGCAACACGACGACCACGCGGAGCTGCTGGACAAGTTCCGAAAGACCACGCAGAACCGGTTGGCGCACTTGCGTGGCGATGTCCAAATCGCGCAAAGCGACGACGATATCTTGGAGCGGCAGCTTGTGGTCACCGACGAGTCGGATATGCCCAAGAACCGACTGTACAAGGCCATGCATGAGTACCTTGTTTCCAAAAACGCCAAGCAATTCTCGCATCTTTGTGTCTCCCTTTCTGGTGGCGTCGACTCGATGGTGGTCGCGTACTTGCTTCATAAGCTGAGACACGTGCACAACAATTTCACGATCGTCGCGGTCCATTTGGACTATGGGAACCGGGAAGAAAGTTCAATCGAGTGTGACTATGTTCGTCGCTGGTGCGAGCGGTTCGGGATGCTTTTCCACGTGCGCCGCATCGACGAAATCAAGCGCGCGACCACGAAACGGGACGATTACGAGCGCATCTCCCGGGAGATCCGGTACCAAACGTACGCCGACGTCATGGCCCAGTACAAAGCACCCGGGATGTGCTTTGGCCACCACCGTGGCGATGTGCAAGAAAACGTCATCTCCAACATGATGAAAGGGCTCAGTCTCTTGGATCTCAACGGTATGAGCGAGTCCAGCATTGTCAATGGGGTCCAAATCTGGCGTCCTCTTTTGGCATTTGATAAAGAGCCGATTTTGGAGTTTGCGCACAAGTATGGGGTCCCGTATTTCAAAGATACCACCCCCAAATGGAGCACCCGCGGCAAACTACGCAACCACTTGGTGCCGCTTTTGCGCGATATGTACGGCGATGGGTTTTTAAACAACTTGTCCAATTTGGGCGCCGAGTCGACCCAGTGCGGCGAACTGATTGACCAGAAAATCTTGGCGCCCATCTTGGCGAAAGTGGGCACAAGCGACGCGGCCGTGTGGCTGGACTGCTCGCTTTTGGTCGTGCAGCCTTTCTTTGTGTGGAAAGAAGTGCTGCGCACGATTTGCCACTCGTACATGGGCAACGCGATGGTCCGCGAGCGGCCGATCCGCGAACTGATCATAAAGCTAGCGCGCCACAAAGGCGCGGAGACGGGCGACCAGTGGATCACACTGAAAAAGGGCAACCGGTCGTTTCTGACCGCGCAGAAGGTTTTGATTTTGTTTCGAGATCAGTTTTTCCCCAAGCAGTTGCCGTTCCCAGTGGGGATGGCTGTCACGTTGGGCGAAACGTACGTGTTTGGTCCATGGACCGTAGCGACAGCAGCCGTTCTCTCGGAAGAAGAAGAAGATCTAGACCACCCACTGGTGGACAAGTGGACGAAAGGCGAGACCATCACGATGTGGGAGATCGTGAGCACTTCGAGGCTCGAGTACGTGCTGCCTCTGCCTCTGGCTGCTGAGACGGAGACGGAGTCTCAGCTGGTGCTGTCCAGTGACGAGCGGCTGCCGACGCTGCGCATGAAGGAGAAAGTGGTCACGGACCACATGCCGCTGGTCACCACGCGCAGAGGTGCCAGTGTGGACCATAAAGCGACTCGGCGGTTTGTCCACGTGACGCTCACGTACTGCAATGGGCCAGGAACGCATTAAATAATCGTTAGATTTTCTGGAATTTCGTAATGTTTTCATAAAATTTAGAAATCGCAGAAAATCCCCACAATCAGTGTTCCTCATTCTCTCTTTCTAATCCGGGACATTCGGGACACCACCACCTCCTCTTTTGGTTGGTTGGATTTCTCTTCCCCAAACGGTTCCAACACCAACGACACCAACAAACAACCACAGCATTTAGGTTGACTGAAGCGGAGGAATACATCTCATCTTCTCAAGGGGGCTCTCTTCATCGACCCCACAGACACACACATACACAGACAGACACACACACATACACTTGACGACCATGTCGGGACTCACGCCAGAAGCGTCGCGTCTCTACCGCGTCCGCAAGACCGTCGTCAAGATGCTCCACAACCGGTTCGTTCGTATTCTCTACTCCTTCTCCTTCTCAATGAAAACACTAACAACCGCCGCGCGTATACACACACAGTGGCTACATTGTCAGTGAGAACGAACTGGTGATGACGCCCGAGTCGTTCCAGGGTCATTTTGGTGAAAACCCGACCCGTGAAATGATGACCATCTTGGTGGAAAAAATCGACGATCCCAGTGACAATTTGTTTGTGTTTTTCCCGGAAGACACCAAAGTGGGCGTCAAGCCGATCCGCAACTACTGCAACCGCATGAAAGACGAAAACGTGACCAAGGCCATCTTGGTCGTGCAAGAAGGCATCACGCCGTTTGCGCGCCAAGCGCTCACGGAGATGGCGCCGCGGTACAAGATCGAGCACTTTAAAGAGACCGAGTTGCTCGTGGATATCACGGAACATACGCTTGTGCCGGTCCACCGCGTGTTGAACCGCGAAGAAAAAGCCGCGCTGCTCAAGCGGTACCGTATCAAGGACTCGCAGTTGCCGCGCATGCAGTTGTCGGACCCAATTGCGCGATACTATGGCATGTCGCGCGGCCAAGTGGTCAAGATCATTCGACCCAGTGAGACCGCCGGGCGGTACGTCACGTACCGGGCCGTCATGTAAAGAATTGTATAGACATGGGGAGGGGAGGAAGGGGACAGAGTAGTAAAGTATATTTGAACCTAACGAACTACGACGTGGCCTTGTCAGTCACTCTCAAAGTCATCGTCGTCTTCATACTCGTCGTATCTCTTGGTCGTTTTGCTGTTGGTCTGATTCGGTTTCTGATTCGGTGGCAAGCGGATCAGCTTGGCGGAGACACGGGTCTCCGCATCGCCGTCGTCGTAGCGGATGTCACAGGCGCCGTCGCTGTACACTTTGGTGACGCGGCCACGGTAAAACGCCTGTTGGTCTTGGAAACACGCTTCCACGTGGTCGCCTTTGCGGAACACCACTGACTCTTCCACCTCTTCGTCTTCCTCTTCGCCATCGTCCTCGTCCTCGCTGTAGCGGCGTGACCTGGAGCTTGAGCCTCGCTTGGCGTCCTTGCGATCCTCTCGCTCTCGCTCTTCCTCCTCCTCCTCTTCCTCTTCTTCGTCTCCATCATCTTGGTCAGGCGCCAACAGCTCCCACGCCACTCCTTTCTCCACCTCCTCCTCGTCCTCGTCCTCCTTCCTCTTGTTCTTGTTCTTGTTCTTGAGCTTCCCGACCGCCACGTCGTACGAGCCATTGGTGCGACACAGCACCACGCGGCCTCGCACGTACTCGTGGCGCTTCTTGATCGTCACGCGCTGCCCGAGACTGTACACCACAGGCTTACTGCCACTGCCTACAACCACCACGATCTCGTGGAGCGGCACCCGCGCCAGCAGCTCTTGCTCGCCGTGTTCGTTCGCGACCACGTCGTACGTGCCGTCCGTGCGGCACCGCAGCACCGTGCCACGCCGTGTCGCGGTCGTGGTCGCTAGGCCTCTGTGGGCCGCTACACGCACCACCGTGCCCACGCAGATCGCATTCCTTTTTGTGCGTTCGTTTGCTTTCAAAATGGCATTTTCATGGGCCTTGAGAGGTCGTAAATGGCTCAACTCCATGTTTTTCGCCTTGAATCCATTGTCAAAATGGACATCCGCGACAAAAAAAGCACGGTACAGATGGACAAGCGTGCCAGCGCCGTGGTGGCGAGAAAAAACACGGTCGCCGATCTCAAAGCCACGGAAAAATGGAGTTGTTCCGTCTCGTTGAGGATGATGATGGCGATGGCGATGACGGCTATGACTGCGACCACGACTGCTGCTAGACGCTGTGCTCGTGCTGCTGGTGCTGGTGGAGCGACTGCCGTGGCCACGCCGCCTTTGCCGACTGCGTCCACGCTTCTGTCGCTCTCGTGAGGAAGAAGAAGAAGATGATGACGAAGACGAAGACGACCCGCTCTTGCTTCTCTTGTGGCTTCTTGCTTTCCGTCTTTGCTTCAGAGTGGATCTTTCCATTTCCTCACGTCTCTTTGGACGTCTTGCCAAGCGGCCACGGACATCATCCACCTCATCGCGTTTCTGCTTGTGTTTCTGTCTCAAATACGCGTCATAATCCTGGCGACTGGCATGTTTCGTTCGCCCTTTCTTGGCGCTTTCGTCGTCCTCGTCTTGTTCCTTCTCCTTTTGCTGCTGTTGACGCTGACGCTGTCGTTGCGCTCCAGAGCCGCCGCCCAGTACTTCCCACAGACTCGCACCCGTGGCGGTCGTGCCAGAGCGCGGATGGTGCTCGGTGAGCACACGCAGCCTCTTGGCGATGCCGTAAAACTCGTGCTGCGTGATCTTGCGGCGCAACCCAAACCCGTGGCGGTCCAAATACCCAAGCAACTGCTCCCGCGAACACACGACACCCAGTTCGGTCAGCGCCTGCGCAGTCTCCACGGCGTTCAGACAACGAGCGTCTTGATCTTCTTCCTCTTCCTCGTCCTCATCATCCTGTTGTTTGCCATCGTCATCGTCCTGATCTTTCTCTCGGTGGCTCTGACGCTGCTTCTTTCCTCTTTCGCCACGCGCTGCAGCTGTGAACCGCTGAAACATCTTCATGATGCGATCTTCGTCTTCCTCCTCTTCCTCCTCTCCCTCTTGGTTCTTGCCATCGTCGTCTTCGTGGTCTCGCCGCTTCCGCCGTTGTCGTCGCAGCTTTTCTTCACTCATTCGCTTCTTCTTTTTGTCATTTTCTTCTTCTTCTTCTTGGTCCTCGTGGCCACCACCACCACCACTTCCGCCTGGATGGCGACACAGCCGCACGTGGCCGCTTTGCTGCAAGTGAACCACGCGGCTCTTGTGACACAACGGGTCGTTTTCCAGCTTGCGCTGCATGTCGCGCAGCTGCGCCACACGGAGCCGCAACGCGCTGCCGTACATCACACACGCCAGCGCAAACTCGGCAAACGACAGCGTCGTCTTGGTCTTCTTCTTAGTAACAGCGTCAGCAGCGTCTTGCTTGTGGGCTTTATCTTTCTCCACCCACAGTTTCTGCTTCCACCAGGCCGTAAGATCACTGGGATCCACATGCGGGAACAGCGTGTGCAGTGCCTTTTGCAGCGTCCGCAGTGGGCGTCGCCGCTGCTGTAGTTGGCTCCCATCAGCATCCCCATGGAACAGTCGCTGCAGTGGCGCCACGTTCAGTTCCGTGAGCTGCGCGTACCTCAAAAAGAACTCGGCAAACGAAAGCCGCTTGTCGCCGTCCAAGTCGACCGCGTCAAACCACTCGCGGGCGCGGGTCTCGCAGTCCTCGTAGCGGCCCAGCGAGTTCATCAACACCACCAGTTCTTGTTCATCCAACGACCCGCTGGCGTTGGTGTCGGCCTTGTCAAACGTGCGCCGTAGTGACGCCAAGTCCACCACAGGCACACTATTCAAGACCGCGTCTTTCTGCTCTCCAAAGGGCAGCTTGGCGACGCTGGCAAACGCCTTGACAAACGACGGGAAAGATACGCGGCCATCTGGAGACGCCGCCACCGACTGCAAGAGCTCATCCACCGCCAGCGGGGAGGACACCGCTCCTCCTCCTCCTCCTGCTCCGCCATCGCCATCCACTGCAACGCCCATGCTTTGCAGTGCCTTTTTGAGCGCTCGAAAGTCCAAAAAACCGTCTTTATTTTGGTCCAAGCGGTCAAAAGTCTCCTTTAACTGGGCCACGACATCCAGCCTGTCGCTGTCCAGCACCGCCAAGTAGTCATGGAGTTGTCCAAAATCCAGTCCGTTTTCCAGCAACTCGCAGTCTTTGATGCGGTCCAAATGCACCAGCAGCCGTCTGCGATGGAGCGGGTGGACGATGCCCAGTAAAAGCTGCAAATCGCTTTCTTGCAAATGCCACAGCGTCGCGCCATCCACGCGTTTGTCTTGGAAATTGGCAGCGTACTGGGGCAGCTCCACGGTGTCTCGAAGCCATTGAGCGACCCGCTCACACGGCCAATCACGGACATCGTCGTTGTCGTGGTCGACGGGCGACCACTTCTTCTTCTGCTTCTTCTTCTTGTCCGTGGTCATGGTCTTGCTTGCAGAGCCAGCAGTCGCCGCCGCCCCCGTCGCCATGGAGGTGAAGGTCGAGTGGCGAGCGTGTGGGAACAGCGCAAACGACGTGGTTTCTTGAGAATCGTTTTCCGAATTGAGCAAAAACACGGGGAAATCGCCAAATTCCGCCAACAACTCGCGACACGCGCCACACGGCACAGGCAAAAGCCCGCGCTGGTCGCTCACGATCACCATGGCTTCCACGACTTCTGAGGGGTTTTGTTGCTCCATCAGTTTAAGCAGTGCGGCGCGCTCAGCACAGACATCAAAGCGGGTATCCTGCACGCTTTCAAAGCGGCCGGATGCGTAAATGCGATGCGCAGACGTGAGCACCGCTGCGCCGATGGCAAGCGACGTGTGCTTGCTGCTCTTTCGCTTGGCGTCCACGGCCGCGTCGATGAGCGTGTCCAACTTGGGGCGTCCCGTGGGGCCGTACGTGGCCTGCAGACCAGAGAAATGGTTGCGGTAGATGCACTGCCTCGCTTCCAACAGCTCGCGACGCTTAGATTCGGTCATCTTGTCTCCTTTGTCGTCGCCATTGTTTTTGTCCTTGTCCTGTGGTAAGCCTACCGAAGTGCGTAACCCATACACTGCCATTAACGCGCGCGTCTTTGCTAATGGTAAGCTGATCGCTGGCGTTGTAGATGCGCCTTGTCCATGGGTATGGCGGTGGCGGTGGCGCGTCGGTGACGTCGCTCGTTCGGCGGCTCTCGACTCGTTTTGTTTACTTTTTGAAGTGGCTTTGCCGTTTGACTTTGCCGCGTTCTTCCCCAGTGCACGCTGCCGGCGAGCGAGCTGAAGAACGCGGTGGACGTCCTCTTCTACTTGTAGTGTGCGCATTGCCTGTCAAACTGGCCGTTGTTCCGTTGGTCTTCTTGCGTGTCATGGAGCTGCTCATGGTGGCTGGAGAAAGTCTTGCTTGATGCCCCCAAGAATAGAGCAACGCCATTGTTGTACGGTACCTCCATCACATTTGTCATAGGACACCATAGCTACCTCACGATAGTGACTTGTGTGGGACTGTGAAAACAGTGCTGACCAAACAAAAACAACATGCAGACTTTGATGAACCCCACCGCTTCGGGAGACGACGACGCTTCCACTGCGATCCAAAAGTACGCCACGTTTGTGGAGACGGTGCTCAAGCCACAACTGCAGGCGAGCCTGTCGCAGCGGGATGCGCTGACGACCGAGATCCGCGAGTACGAGGAGCTCTTGGCGTTCATCCACGAGCAGCTACGCAGCGAAAAGCCGCTGCCGCTGGCGACGCTGATGGATTTAGGGCAGCGCTTCCACGTGCGCGCCAAGATCCCAGATACAACGATGATCACCGTGGATATTGGACTCAATTTCCACGCCGAAATGACCATGGCAGAAGCAGATGCATTCGTGGCCAAGCATCTGCAGCACTTGGACGAGTACGTTTGCTCTCAGCTATTAATCTTACTACGCCCCACTCATGGCGTATGGAAATTGCATCCTAACTCTGAGACTGGCGTGGGTATGGGTGTGTGTGTGGCACAACAGGAAGCGGCGGCGGTGGCAGCAAAAGGCGCGCGAGATCTCGACCCACGTGGACGTGGTGGTGGAGGCGATCCAGAAATTGGTCGCGCTGCAGCAGCAGCAGCCACTGCGATAGAAACTTGAGTAAGTGCGCCGTAATGAGATCCTACTGTAGCGGTCGTTTGCCATCATACCGATTGGTGTTGCATCATAATTGGACAATGCCTACCTAAATATACCCCACCCATGAAACCGAACGTTTCGGGACCTGTATTTGTCAAGTGGCCCGTTCAACGATCAACGCCATTACTCCCACAAGGACGTTATCAAGATGGCGTCAAGCCGCACGCCGCTGTCGCCTGTGCAAACGTCGCGGTCGTCGGCGTCTCTGGCGGTGGGATGGCCGTCCACAGCGTCCACACGCCCCATGCCTTCACCCGCATCCTCCACACCTACAGTGGTGCTGTCGCCTGGCGGACCTCGCAGCCGCCACAAGCCGTCGCCGCTGGCGTTGGCTTCGTCTTCTTCTCCTTCAGCCGGCTCGCCGATCAATCTCCTCGCATCGCCTCAAAACAAACTGCCACTGGGTACGGACAGCAGGAGACAGCGCCCGTCCACCGCTCTTGCCGCTGGCTCGGCCTCGACTATGATCCACTCGCTCATGCAAACCCACGCCGACAGCGACCAACGGCCAGAGACCGCCGACCCGACTAGTGGTAGTGGTGCCACGCGACGCCAACTGCGGTCGGCTTCCCCGTCGACGCACTCGATGGTATCGTCAGCTGCTACTGGCTGGGGCGACGATCCCGTCAGCCATGTGCTCCACCGCCACGTGCAGCGGTGCTCTGGCTGCGGCGCCTACGCGGAGCTGTGCATGGCGTGCTTCTCGCAGCTCAAGCAACGCGACGGCGCGGCCTACAAGAAACAGATCAGCAAGTCGGTCGAGATCCTCTTTGAACGCGCCACGACAAGAGCGTTCACCAAGATGTCGCAAGTCGTGGTTCAGTGGGTCTTTGGCGTATGGAGACGCGAGACCCATCAGCAGCAAAAGAGGCGACGACTGGTCGTGCGGACACTGGAAACCAGGCGACTTGAGCGGCTCTGGCGTGCGTGGTGCACGTTCCTCCACGAGCGGCGCACCGTCGGCGCGATGCTCTACGCCGAACAGCAACAGGCGGCGACACGCGACAAGACCAACGAGATTTCCCATTTGCATGGCGATATGTTTGAGCTCCACGCCGACACGAAAGTGAACCAGCAGCTCCACGACGATGAGCTTCAGCAGCTGCGTCAAAAGCTGGACACCCAGCAGCGCAGTCTGCAGGCCAAGAGCCACGAGCTGTCCACAGTCAAACGGCAGCTTCAAGACGCACGCCAGCGGATCACGCAGCTGGAGATGCAAGCCATCGACCCAAAAGAGCTCGAGCGGATCCGCATGGAAAACGCCGACGCCAAGAAAATGATCTTGCAGCTTTCGACGGTCATCTTGCAAAGCATGGAGACCCAGTTTGAAGTGCTCGCGTCCAGCGAAGGCCGCCAGAATCTGAACGGCGTGTTTTCCAAAGATCTGATCCCATTACTGGACCGTCCCGAGCACGCGAGCTTTTACAACCCACTTGTCGAGATGCCAACCACTACCACTGGTATTTCGACTAGCGAGACTGGATCGCCCACCACCACTAATATGATGAGCGCGTATGACGCGCCGGTGGACCGCGCGGACCGGATCCTTGTCCAGTGGGTCAACGCGCTAGCGCAGAGACCGCAAAGCGTCGAGTGGCTCGCTGCAACGCGCGTGGTCAACTTCCACGCCAGTTTCAGCGACGGCAAGGCGCTCACTGTACTTACCAAGCAACTCCATAGCGCCATGTGTAAAGCGCGCCCCAAGCGGCCGCCGGGCGTCGCGCAGTCCAAGCTCGAAGCGACCTCGGTGCTGCGTGAAAATGGAGAAGATCTCACCGAGATCGCCATGGAACGGTACACGGACCACATCAAACGCGAAGACGCGCCGGCCAAGCGGCTGGAAGTCATGATCGGCACGATCGGCCAGGCCTTGTGGATGCCGCTGGGACTTTTGAACGCCAAAGATATCTTGTCGGGCGATGCCGAGATCAATTTTGCGACGCTCACGTATTTGTTTTGCACGTTTTCGCCCTGCTTGGAGGACGCGCAGTACGCCATGTGCAACGATCTCAAAGTGCAGCTGTCCACGGCCAAGGCCAAGTGGCGCGAGCTCCGTGATATCGCAGCCAGTGGCGGGCTAGGGTCCATCCCCTCTACAGCAGGAGGAGGAGGTGGAGCAGCAGGAGCAGCCAGTACGATGGTGGCAGCCATCAGTACCAGTAGTACGACGGCCGCTTCAATGGCGACTGCAACGAACGACGACCCGACTCTCATGCCCAAGCTCAAGCTGGCGATCGCGCAGACGCTGGAGCTCAAGAAAAAAATGGACTCGGAAGACGCCAAGGCACGCGAGGGCCACGTGCTCTGGTGGAAAAGCTCCCGCATCGTGCTTCGGAAATGCTTCTTATCCTACGCACAGCTGGCGCGTGGCAAAGCGGGCGTGTTGTCCAAATTAGAAGCCTCACAAGACGAAAACGAGGCGTTCAGTAAACTTCCGAAAACCAAAATCTTGGATTTAGAAATGCCCTTTGAAGATTTCACGTGGGAAACCAAGCTGTTGCAAAGTTACTTGGGCTCGGTATACTGCGACTTGGCGCGCATCTATAGAGGCTACGCGACGCGCGCGGACGCGAGCAACGCGCAAATCAGCTTTGGAGACTTGAACGAGCTGCTCACCGAGTGCCGCGTCGTGGATAACGTGGTCGTGACGCCCCAGGAAATCCAAAACGTGGTCAAGAAAATGGACCCGAAACTGGTACGAGAGGAGGCCCAAGACCAACACCCAGGAGGACTACGGAATACTTATGTTGTGGACTGTTGACTGTATTAGGTCGGCGCGGTGCCGCCGTATCGCGCGATCACGCCGCTCGAATTCTTGGAGAGTCTGATCCGCATCGCCCGGCGCAAGTACTCGGGCGAGTACGTTTTATGCAGTAGTCCTACCCAAACGAAGACCTGAGACCTGAGAACTTGGCTAACTACTGACTGACAGACACCACCGTGTGACGCTTTCCGAGGCGTTTTGCCTGCTCGTGGACAATTTCATTTTGCCTTTTGCGTTCCGCGCGGATGCGGATTTGTTCCGCAAGCAGATCGAAGACCCCAAGATCCGTCGCTTGCTGCTCAAGTTCACGGACGAACTGCGGGACTTGTACGCGTCCTACGCCGTGGAAGACCCGCGCAAGCAGCAGCAGCAGCGGCAGCGAAAGCGCCCACGGATGACCGCGTTCACGTTCAGCCAGTGCTTGCTGGACCGCAACGTCCAGGATGTGACGTTCAACAGTGAAAAAGTACTCTCGGTCGTGCAACGCGTGGCGCGCACGGCCAAGAAAGAGGCCCAGCAAGAGAGTGCCTCGGCCAATGGCAATGGCGGCAGCGGCGGCACGAATACGAATACGAATACGAATACGAATACGAATACGAATACGAATACGAATACGAATACGAATACGAATACGAATACGAATACGAATACGAATG